>CM076584.1:754168165-754274815 GCA_034641835.2 Pinus albicaulis | reverse complement strand
ACAACAATTATAGCAATTGTGCTGACTTATCCAATTCCCAGAATCACTCTCCTCAATGATAGAATATATTTGTTCTGCTTCTTAATTTGCATCTTTAACTTCCATGTCCATTAATTACATATACCAATGATTTGTATTGCAGCACTTTTTTATATAAACTTCACTCTACAACTGTGAGTTCCATTCGCTGTCGCAGCATTTCAATTTATATGTAATAATGAAATTAAAAATCATTACTTTCTAGAGTGAAATATCGGCGGTAGGCAACCATAGTTCTGCGCTATGTTTGAACTAGTTGGCCGCATTTAAACATCACAGCATTCAACATAATTATAACCAACCATGGTTTCAAATATAATTACGAATATTGATTGAAAACTACGTTGAGTTATTTGCATCGCATGCAGAGTTCAATCTGTTTTACATCAAAGGATTATCATGTCAAATTCCACATATTACAACCTCAAACACAGACTTTAATTAATCACCAGAACATGCAAATCGTTATTCACGGCTTGCTGAGCATGCTATCCAAGGAATGATTACCTGTGTTTGTGCTTTGCTACAGCGTTGTCCCGCCAAATGATCTCTGTTCCTTTGCATCTACGCTGTCTCTGGACACTAACACTGCTCGGCCACTTATATTTAACGCAGAGAACTCTGCTACTCACTCAAGCCCAATACAAATATAACGTTGGCCCTTCAAATGGACAGTACCTCCATTTAACACTGGTACCACCTTCAATGCTGGCTTTGTTCCAATGTGCTAATACACAGCTCTTTCACACGCATTTCTCAACTTTGGTTACGCTGGCAACGTAGGCTCTAGAATACATGCCTGCATTCATATAGTCACAGACAGCAAATACATACACATTTGTAGAATTAATTAAAACACTTAATGCAAACCAGTATTTCCATTAATCAGTGTCTGGGCTAATAATCATTAATTGCCCCTCTGCATCTCTCACACTCTCCTTTCCCCTGCAGCTTCCTCTTATTTATACAAATACGTGAAGCTATTCTTCTCAAAATAGAGTTCTTCTAGAATTCTTCAACAAACTAATGACTCCCTATTTTTAAGCATTTACTCCTATATTGACTCTATTCCACGCAAGGAAAGAAACCAATTTCTAAAATTATGCCAAATTTATTTAAATACAAAACAGACTAACAATGCTCCATAAATAAATAACAAATTTAATAAAATAATTAATTATACTACTCCTAAGTCTATTTTATTTCAATTTGCCACAACATGTGACCAAAGACGTCACATTGTTGGCTAGGTTCCCGATGCTCCTGCATCAGACTCCCGGGGAAGAAAATTGATCTTGTAGTACTTTGGAATCGATTCCCAACTTCTGTAGCTCTGTTGTGGTCATCCAACTGGCATCTTCCACTAGTTGTCCTTTCCACTTGACCAAATATTGATAATAAGTTTGGCTCCTGGTTTCTTTGACACTCTTCTCTAAAATGGCTTCCACTTCCCTTTTCTGCTGTACATCTGTTCTTCCCAATTTATTGTTGGGCTTTCTTCTTCTATAGCATCTCCTTGTGGTTCTTCATATGGTTCTCGGTATAGATACAGATCTGCAATATTGAATATAGACGATATTCTGATTCCTGTTGGCAAATTAACTTCATATGCGTTTGAAGAAAATTTCCTTACAATTTTACATGGCCCTATTTTCTTGAGTTTCAATTTATTATAAGCCTTAATAGGAACTTTTTCTTTTCTTAAATACACCATAACTAAATCACCTACTTGAAATTCATTTTCTCGCCTTTTCATATCTACTCTTTACTTGTATTTGGTATTGCTTTCCTGCAACCTTCTTTTGACATCTTCTTGTAGTCCTTGCATCTGTTCCGCAAACTCTTCCGCTTTTGCACTTCTTACCTCGTGCTTTCCCAGATCTCGGAGTTCATACACGCCCCTCGGATGCATTCCAAAAACAATTTGGAATGGACTCATGTCGGTACTTCGATTTGGGGTGTCATTAGAAGCAAATTCAGCCTGAGCAAGGGCTAAATCCCACTGTTTAGGATTTTTATACATCAGGCTTCTCAATATATTTCCCAGACTTCTATTTACGACCTCGGTCTACCCATCCGTTTGAGGATGATATGCTGAATTGAAACTAAGATTGGTACCTAGTTTCTTCCACAGAGTTCTCTAAAAATGTCCCACAAACTTGGTATCCCTGTCAGACACAATGCTTATAGGCAATCCATGTAATCTTACCACTTCTGAAAAAAACAAATTAGCAATATGTGTTGCATCACTTGTTTTCTTGCATGCAATAAAATGAGCCAATTTTGAAAATCTATCCACAACAACATAAATGGAATCATTTCCCCTTTGAGTTTTTGGTAAACCCAAAACAAAATCCATACTAACTACATCCCACGGTCGGTCGGGTATTGGCAATGACTGATACAATCCTGTATTCTGACTTTTCCCCTTAGCATGCTGACAAATCCTGCACTTTTCCACAAACCGTTTAACATCAGTTTGCATCTTCAGCGAGTAATAAAAAGTATTTACTTGAGCGAAGGTTTTGTCTTGTCCAAAATGTCCGGATAGACCTCCACTATGCTTCTCCTTGATTATGTTTTCCCTCATAGAGCAATTAGGAATACATAACTTATTACTTCTAAATAGTAATCCTCCTTGGATTGAATAATCCAACCATTGGCTTCTGTTATGGACTGCTGGATTTTTTACTGCTGCATAAATATCTCTAAACTCCGCATCAACTTTATACATATCAACCATGTCCTCAAACCCTACAACACCAACTTGTAATTCTTGCACAATTAAGTTCACCCTACTCAAAGCATCAGCAACTTTATTCAGTTTTCCACTTGTATGTTTAATCACAAAAGTGAAACTTTGCAAATATTCTACCCATTTGACATGTTTTTTATTCAATTTTGGTTGATTGTTTATAAACTGTAATGCATGATTATCAGAATATAATACAAACTCTTTTGGCAACAAATAATGTCTCCATTTTTTTAAGGCCTGTACAACAGCATAAAATTCTTTATCATATGATGAATACTTCTTCTTTGCTTCATTTAGTTTTCCACTGAAGTACGCTATTGGTTTCTGATCTTGGCTCAGAACTGCTCCAATCGCAATTCCACTAGCATCAGTTTCAACCTGAAAAACTTTCTCAAAATTTGGTAATGCCAAGACTGGTTTCTTAGTAATATTTTTCTTTAACAATTTAAAGTTTCGGTCTGCTGCTTCTGTCCATTTGAATGGCTAATTAGTTTCTCTGATGTTTCAATAATGGGTGCACAAATCTGACTAAAACTTCGAATAAATTTCCGGTAGAAACTTGCAAGACCATGGAAGCTTCTTACCTCAAATGTGCTTCTGGGAGTCGGCCAATTTACAATTGCTTGGATTTTCTCAGGATCCATTTCCAATCCTTCCTTAGAGACTACAAACCCCAAATAAATTAGTTCTTCCTTCATAAAGCTGCATTTCTTCAAATCTATCAACAATTTTTCTTTTTGCAAAGTCTTTAGAACTAATTTAAGGTGCTCTAGATGCTCCTCTTTACTTCGACTAAAAACGAGAATATCATCAAGGTAAACAATTACAAATTTACCTGTGTACTCCTTCAAAACTTCATTCATCAATCTCATGAAAGTACTAGGTGCGTTAGTAAGTCCGAAAGGCATTACTAACCATTCATATAAACCATTATTTGTTTTGAAGGCGGTTTTCCATTCATCCCCCTCTCTCATTCTTATCTGATGATACCCACTTTTCAAGTCTATCTTAGAAAAATAATTCGACCCACTCAAACAACTCATTAAATCATCCATTTGTGGTAAAGGAAAATGATACCTGATGGTGATTTTATTTATAGCTCTAGAATCCGTGCACATGCGCCACTCACCTCCTTTCTTTGGACTGAGTACTGTTGGTACAGCACATGGACTGAGGCTCTCTCTGATCAACCCTTTATCCACTAATTCTTGCACCTGTCTTCCAACTCCGACATTTTCCTGTGGTGTTAATCTGTAGGCTGCTTTATTCGGAAAACTGGCTCCAGGTATTAGATCAATATGGTGACTAATACTCCTGATGGGTGGTAACTCATTTGGCAACTCATCCACAACAATATCAGCAACATCATTCAACAGATTTTGAATTTCTTCAGGTAAATCTTCTAAATTTGTAGAAGTTAAAATTACCTTGGGTTTCCCAACAATAGAAAAATGCATCTCTTCGCCCTTCTCAACTTCCTGCAATAGGGTCTTCCCACTCATCAACATAATACTGTTTCCAGGTGTCTCCTCATCAGATTAAGCTTTCAATGGCAGCAATGTATGCTTGTTTCCATCTTTCTCAAGAGTATAAGTGTTTATTCTACCATTATGCATGGCTTTTCGATCAAACTGCCAGGGCCTCCCTAGCAATATGTGACATACATCCATCGGCATTATATCACATAAAACATCATCCTTATAAGTACCAATCTGAAATTCAACTTTACATTGTTCAGTTACAATAATTTGGTGGCCTTTCTGAAGCCACGATACTTTATAAGGAGTGGGGCGTACTGTTCTCTCCAACTTCAATTTGTCTACCATTTCTGTAGAAACAAGGTTATCAGTACTACCGCTATCAATTACCAATTTACAACACTTACCCTTAGACTTACACACAGTTCTAAACAGATTCTTTCTTTGAACTGGTTCTTTAGCGTCCTTAGCTTCTTTAAGCAGTATCCTTTTCAACAACAAGGACTCTCTGGCTTCAGGTGGTTCCTCTTTGGCTGCAATCTGTGGAATCTCTTCCTTAGTTTCAGCAACGTTCACATTGCGTTGGGTTGCTGATTTATTGTGAGGACAATCCCATTGCACATGTCCCCATTCACCACATGCAAAGCACCGAACATCTCTTCCTCGACCTCTGCCTCCGGGCACGAACCTTCCGCGACCAGAATCTCCTCTTTGTGGTGATCTAATGCTCGCACTCCCTGCCTCATTTTGAGAGTGTTGAAATCTGGATTTAAATGTTCCCCTTCCTTTTGCCGAACTCTTACCTCTATTTCTCTGGTTTTGTTTGCGTAACATCTTTTCTTCGGCTCTCAAGGCTGCTTGATAAGCGTCTTCAATCGACTTCAAATTTAATAAGCTGATCTCATCCTGTATTTCATATCTCAAACCATTTATATATCTAGCTACCTTTTCTAGATCATCTTCAACATGGCCAGATCTGATACTCAGCTTATAAAATTATTTAGTGAGGCCTGCTCGGCCACTTATATTTAACGCAGAGAACTCTGCTACTCACCTAGCCCAATACAAATGTAACGCTGTCCTTCAAATGTACGCTACCTCCATTTAACGTCGGTACCACCTTCAATGTCAGTTTTGTTCCAATGTGCTAATACAATGCCTCTTTCACATGCATTTCTCAACTTTGGTTACGCTGGGGCAACGTAGGCTCTAGAATACATGCCCGCATTCATATATTCACACAAAGCAATACATATACACTTGCAGAATTAATTAAAACACTTAATGCAAACTAGTATTTCCATTAATCAGTGCCTGGGCTAATAATCATTAATTGCCCCTCTGCATCTCTCACACTCTCCTTTTCCCTTGCAGCTTCCTCTTATTTATACAAATACGTGAAGCTATTCTTCTCAAAATAGAGTTCTTCCAGAATTCTTCAACAAACTAATGACTCCCTATTTTTAAGCATTTACTCCTATATTGGCTCTATTCCACGCAGGGAAAGAAACCAATTTCTAAAATTATGCCAAATTTATTTAAATACAAAACAAACTAACAATGCTCCATAAATAAATAACAAATTTAATAAAATAATTAATTATACTACTCGTAAGTCTATTTTATTTCAAATTTGCCACAACATATGACCAAAGATGTCACATTGCTGGCTAGGTTCCCGATGCTCCTGCATCTATATTTAGTGGATTTTTATCCTAAAAAAAAAAAAAAAAAAAAAAAAAAAAAAAAAAAAAAAAAAAAAAAAAATCAATAAAAATATATTAAATTGACATTTATTGGAAATTCATGGGAGAAATGACACATGTGCATGAGATAAATGACATGTGCATAGTTTATCTTAAATTTTGACTTAAAGTTTATGGTAGAATTCACATCTAGAAATGAGATGCGTTAAAGATTGCATTGCCTAGAGTTTAAGGGAGATTTATGACACATATACATGGTTCATGCATGGTTTGCATGAAATTTTGCCTTAAAATTTATGGCAAAAATCACATCTAGAAATGACATGCCTTAAGAAAGGATGAGATCCAGCGACTACATGGCCCTTTACATGCCTTAAGAAATGATGAGATCCAGAGGTTACCTAGCCCTTTACATACTGCTTTAGAACTTGTAGAAGTTAAGACTCAACCAACAAACTAAAATCCTATGGAAGTTCAGCCACTTTAGGTTCAGTTTTTAGGCCTTAAATTTTTCCTTGAATTAATGGGGGAAAGCCTTGAGTTTGGGGATACTATCCTATGAGAGTTCAGCCACTTTAGGTTTAGTTTTTAGGCCTTAAATTTTGCCTTGAATTAATGGGAGAAAGCCTTTAGTTTGTGGGAGAAATGACATTTACATGGTTTGCAAAATTATTTTATGCACTTACTAAAACAACTAGTTGTGGTGGTTGATGAAGTTATGTCAAAAGTCACACCTTTATGAGTTTGTGGGAGAAATGAAATAGAAATGACACATGCCTTAAATTTTGCCTAAAATTTTATGGGAGAAGGGAGAAATGACACATGTACAAGGTTTTCCTTAGAGTGGTAGTGGTTTATGGATATTAAAATGAAGAACTTCTATTTATGTTCTAGAGATTGACTGTAGGGGCATTTACTGGATATGTCACCTTTGATAAAAGATGAGATCCAGAGGCTACCCAGCCCTTTAAAAAATCTACCTTTATAACTTGTATAAGTTAACACTCAATAGACAGACTAAAATCCTATGGAGGTTCAAAATCCTATGAGAGTTCAACCACTTTAGATTCAATTTTTAGGCCTTAAAGTTTGCCTTGAATTAATGAGAGAAATCCTTTAGTTTGTGGGAGAAATGACATTTACATGGTTTGCAAAATTGTTTTATGCACTTACTAAAAACATGCTTTAAAGTTAATGGGAGAAAGCCAACATGACACATGCTTTAAAAACTTTGCCTAAGAATTTATGGGAGAAATTACACATGTACGCAGTTTGCCTTGAAGTGGTTGTGGTTTATGGATAATAAAATGAGGAACTTCTATTTAGATATGTTCCAGAGATTGAATGTAGGGGAATTTACTGGATATGTCACCTTTCAGAAAAGATGAGATCCAAAGGCTACCTAGCTCTTTAGAGACTCTACCTTTAGAACTTATAAAAGTTAACACTACCTAGCCCTTTACAGACTCTTCTTATAGAACCTTGTAGAAGTTAACACTCAACAGACATAATTTATAATAATTGATATGTACAAGAATTTTACAACTTCAACATCAACCTACACTATCATCATATCACTGTAGCCATGTCAATCTAGATTATTTATATCCATTACATCATAAAACACTCCACTTTTAACATTTTAAAAGAATAAAGCAACATGGAAGGTGTTAATTTAGGTACATTAATACACTCCACTTTTAACATTTTACAATAATAAAGCAACATGGAGGGTGTAAATTTAGGTACATTAATAAAATACAGCCATGTCAATCTAGATTATTAAGATCCATTACATCATATTTAACACAATCTAGATTATTTATATCCATTACATCCTAAAACACTCCACTTTTAACATTTTAAAAGAATAAAGCAACATGGAAGGTGTAAATTTAGGTACATTAATAAAATATAGCCATGTCAATCTAGATTATTAAGATCCATTACATCTTAAAACACTCCACTTTTAACATTTTACATTTTACTCCATTTGAGTTTTGGGGATCCTATCCTATGGAAGTTAAGCTACTTTCAGTTTTTAGGCCTCAAATTTTGCCTTGAATTAATGGGAGAAAGCCTTGAGAAATGACACATGCTTTAAAGTTAATGGGAGAAAGCCAATGACACATGTTTTAAAGTTTTCCTTAAGATTTTATGGGAGAAATGACACATGTATGGGAGAAATGAAACGTATACATGATTTGCCTTAAAGTGGTTGTGGTTTATGGATATTAAAATGAAGAACTTTTGTTTAGATCTATTCCAGAGATTGACTGTAGGGGCATTTACTGGATATGTCACCTTTCATAAAAGATGAGATCCAGAGGCTACCTGGCCCTTTACAGACTCTACCTATAGAACTTGTAGAAGTTAACACTACCTATCCCAATTATACCCTATGAAGTGTGTAGAGGACCCGTGGAATCACTCACACTACTTTACGTAGACATAAGGGTGTATAAGAGTGTACTAAGTTCAAAAATATGGTCATATTATTGGATATCTTTCCCAAGAGCCCAAATGTACTCCTTAAGTATATGTGGGGTCTATATAACCATCTACAAAAACAAGTGATTCTTTCCAAGCTAAGGATAATGTATGAGCCATGTGTATACGCACATTATCTAGAAACCATAGGCCAAAATAAAGGGTAATTAAGTGGTTTGGAGAAAAAATAGCACCAAGAAGCTTTGAAGGAGGGGAATAAGAACTGGAAATGGGGGAAGGATAAGAATAAAATAGCCACTACACATCCATGCAAGAGTAGTATAAAGAATTCTAACCATTGCAACATTGATGGTCACATTAAGGAGAATTATTGGATGTTTGGTATGTGTTATATTCTTTATGTGAATACCCCCATGCACTATATATTTTTCTAAGAATAGTGGTGGGAATAAAATGGGAGGAAAGGACCCCCACTTTAGGGTTTCATAGAGATGAAAAATCCCCCACACACAGGTGTTCAGGGGTAGTGCCCCAAAAAAACGTTTTTGGGAAAAAAAAATCTCCCTTTATGATGGTTTTCATCACATGGTTTTTTCTTTTAGCATTTTTCTAGTGCATGGTAGTTTACCCCATGGTTCTACAGTTTCAGTTAAAGAACTAAAGTTTTATCTGATCCAAGGTAATGGATTGGTAGTTTATAATTGTCGTGGGATATATACATATATACATACATACATATGTGTGTGTGTGTGTCTGATGGTCTAAAAATTAATATACTAATAAAAAAATGATCTTCTCATTTTGGGTTTCTCGAGTAAATTATATGTTAATGCATGTGTTTTACATTGAATATTTTTCATTTTATTAAGAATCTATTTGAAACAATTAACTATATAAGGTTAAAACCTATGTTTTGTATCAAATTACTTTTGGTTTCAATGGGAAACTTTTATGACTAATGTGTTTTTCTCGAAATGTGATAGACCCCATTAAAATAGGAGATATATCAAATTGATTCCTATGGTGAAATAAAATAGTTGAGTAGTTTAAAGATATATATGCATAAATTCAATGAGCATAGTTTTGAGATATATAAGTCCAAAATGGAATAGTTGTTGGTGAACAAATATCAGTGGATCACTATGGATATATTTGCTTCATTAAAAGGGATTTTTCTAGAAGGATGGACTAAGTTGGAAAGAAGGGAAAATATCACAATACAATTGTGTCTCTTAGATGTTGAAGAATGTAGCTAGGTTCAGCCTTCATTATTAATATATTTATCAAAAAGAATTTATAATTATTGTTTCCTAACAAAAATCTATAACTATTATCAAAACAAAAAAATTTGTTAGGAAACAATAAAAGGATAGGCAATTGTTACACGGCAATTTGTCACCGTCCCTACCATTCCCGTCTCGCACATTGGAGGCTTATTTTGTGACACCGCGAAAGCGGTGACATAACTTGAAAATGCTTTCACATGGCATTCCCCCGAACATGTACTTTCATCCCCACAGGCATCTCCGCTGAAAAACCCTAAAACACCTTTTGCATTAGCGCGGGAAGCCGGTTCGGTACCCATGCCAATGGGGAAAATCCCCTTCAAAGAGATCCCTCTCTTGGCGCTACATCCCAGTCGCACTGTCGGCCAATTTAAGGTGTTTTTTAAAAATAAATGGCGGGATTAAGTCCTAACCAATTCATGAACTGGTATCTATCTTGAGTTGGGAGGTTTGGCTCCGGATTTCCATGTAGAGGAAGTGGTTTTCCACCTCTCATGGAAGCTTCCTTGAGGATAAGGCCAATCCCATGATTATAGGGATCCCAACTCCCCTTCCTCCATCTATAAAAGCTTGCCCATCTCCATTGCAAGCTAGTCTTCAAGTTCCCAAATTCCCAAGAGCCTTATGCTGCAAGAGCCTCCATAATTCCCTTAAGGCCAAATTCAAGCAAGGAGACTATTGTCAAGATCCGAAGAGAGAGGTTTGTCCCATCCTTGACAGGATTTTCGAGACGTGTTCTGCTGGCGACCCTCCGAAGGAGAATTCAGCGTCAGAACTTGGTTGTAATTTTCCTTTGATTGATTAATAATAAACAACTATTGTTTATGGTTCCACTCTTGTTGTTGTTTATAATGATGAGTTATGTCCTTTTTGACTGACATATAAGTTTCATATACTGGATTTTACGCTTGCGTTTGTTTTGTTTGTTGTGTGTGCAGGTGTCCATCACAGCGATCGTGGGGATCATGATCTGCCAGGGCTAAGGAACGGTACCGCTACCTCTTCTACAAGCAACAGCGTTGGATTCCAGGTAAGCCTTCATCGCTAGTTGGTTTATTTGCAATTAGGAACCTGCACTGTAGCGTGAACGATTGTTGCTAGACCCGGTCTGGGCTAGTAGGGATCGCCTCTGTCCGCAGAGGGGATTTACCTCCACAACAAATTGGCGACTCCGCTGGGGATCATCTAGCTTGTTGTTGTTCGTTTTATAAGCTATAGACGGAGCCTGAAGTTGGCCAGATAGCCTTCGAAACGCTTTTGCTTTGCAATTGCGAAGTATATCAAAGCTGCTTCAGTCAATCTCCAGTTTAATTTGTAAACTGAACACTTGGAGCATTGTCTTGTCTTTTCAATCGATTCTTGATCCTCCTTGCTTGATCAGCTCTTTTGGGCTGGTTCTTTCTGTGAATTTGGGTCTTTGATAGCTTGATCATCACTGATCTACTTATTGGATTGCTATTTTTTATTTTTGACTGGGAAACTTGACTGGCGCGCTTTTCAGCTTGACAGTCGCACCCATTGGCGCAGGTTGCTTGTGTATTTCCCGCGCCAATTCGTCTCTGGCACTAGTTTCAGCCTCACAGTCGTGCCAATCCTGTGAGGTACTAGGGTTTGCTCAGTCCTGAGCTTCCTGAGCCTGATCTGTGTGTTTGGTCTTGATTTTTCCACTACTTGAGTGTTTTGGAGCCTTGTTTGACTGACTGTTACCTGCATCCTTTGGTTGTTTACTCATTTCCATCGATTTTGCATTCTAGCCTTAGGTCATCTAAGTGTTATTGTGTATTGAGCCTCCCTTGGGAGTTTTTGGTTTCTATCGGTTCAGTCAACCTTGTGATTGCTTCTTTGCATTTGTTTGGTGGTTTTCTATTGTCTCATTGCATTGTTTGAGTGATTGTTTCCTTCTCCATTCGAATTCTGCCTTGTCTCGTTTTGGGCCTAAATTACACGGCTCATTTGGAGTCTTTGGGATTCTTTTCGTCTTAAGGGACTTTTCGCTGATTTGAGATCTGATTGTACGTTTGCATTGAGTGAAATTTGATTGTTTTTTCTCTCTTGTCATCATTTATCAAATTGCTCTTGCATTAGTTTTCATTTTTAGCACATTTAACTCTGAAATATTGAAAATATAAAAAAAATCTCTTTTTCTCTTCATTAGTTAATGTGAATTAGATCTTTTCGGTGTTATTAGTGATTGGTAACTTTGAACGAAAAGCTTTTTAGTTTTCGTTAGATGCATTAGAGATATCATTGGTTGTTTTCTGTTTATTTCATTATTGTGTGAAAATCTCTCAACTCTCTCATAAATAGCTTTCATTGAATGAAATGATATACTGTGGCATATAGAGTGCAATTAGGAGATTTTGAGACATTACATTCGCTAGGGCCTGAAAACTGAAACGTAATTGAAGATAAACTTTAAAATTTACTCAATTTACACTAAGGCAGCATTGAAATCTAACGAAACACATTTAGAGGTCTAGGCTAGAGACATGTTTCGGTGTCTTAAAACCTAGTAGTTGTCGTTCGCCTCTTGGCTTTAGACAGCGCTAGTATGGACTTGTGCTCCCCGTACCGTCGCGTATATAAAGGGAGACCCCACTAGGTTTCTATCCTTTATCCATAGGAAGCCGATTCTGCCGCCCTATACCCGTGATACACTGGACACAACATTCGGGGAGATTGCCTACATGTACGTTAAGTCCTTGGTTGATTTCTCTTTCATTTCGAAACCAACGTGTATATTGCAGTTCACTGTTATTTGGTACACCCTTTGCCTAATATTCCTGAGTAGTCATTTGATCTTTTCTGACTCTTTAAATTTGAAAGGATCACCAAGCGCTTGTCCTTTCACGCTTGCTTCAAAACTGAAAGAGATAGAGTCACCTTTCAGTCGTTTCTCGACTCTTAAAACATGAAACGGTAAAGTTTCTAAAGTTTCAATGTGGTAAAACAAAACACCCGCGATCACACGCCCTATTAGATTCTGCTTGTTGGCCATTTGATTGTGTGTCTTGACTCTTTTTCAGCCTGTGTGTGTGTTTTTTCTTTTTCTCTTGTCATTGCTACCACAGTGGCGGAACCTTCTGTTTCGTCTACTGGTAGTCCGTATACGGACGATTCATCAGAGGCTTCCCAACCCTCTGTTGAACCTTAGCAGCCCATTGTTTCTGAGTTTCCTGACGGGGGACCGGTTCTTGCTGAGCAACCCTTTGGGGGACCAGTTTAGTTCAATTGGCCCTTTTCCGACCCTTGGTCTGAATTAAGAGTAGGGGCAGATTTCCTTTCTCTTACATCGGGTTTGCCTTTTATAACTGTTGTCTTTCCTCCTAGTCCTCACCGTCTATTACGAGATCTAGCGGCATGCTCAAACATGAGTGAATCCAGCGAGGAAATCCCCAAGTTCGGTGAGGATTACCAGTTATTTCCTCGGAGATTATTTCCAAGAGACAACCCTGAACCAGCTGTTATGTCATCACCCGGTCCCTCATTACCAGTCGGGTATAGATCCTTGGGTCAGATCATTGTCGCCGCTGCCTCTATGGGGGTATCAGCTCCTTCTATGAGGCTAGTTGTTCCTTCGTTGGGGATGTCTCCACGGACGCCCGTTACATCATCCCCTTAGGTTACTTCTGTGCCCTCCATGCCCACTATTTTTATGGCCGCATCTGCACCCGTTGTTGCGGCACACTCTGCGAGGGCTGTACCGCCTCCTGAAGACGTCTACATAGCGACTGCTATGCCAGAGAACATTTCTCCAGAGGAGTATCGTTTGTCCCTACAACAGCCCAACCCCGAGGTTGGACAAACCTCTCAAGACCCCAACTGCCCGTATTTCTCGCATTATGCACAGGATGGTACGCCCGTGTATGATTTTCCATATCAGTATGATGAGCACGGGGACATTTTACGTTTACCCACTCCTGAGGCTCACCTTCATGCTCAAGGTTTACCCTATAACCAGGTTGGACATCCTTATAACCCGCAAGGGCAACCTTTTCAAGGCTAACCTTCGAGCCAACCTGGCTATCCTTATGACCTGCAGGGGCAGCCTTTACAAGGCTATCCTGCAGGCCAACAAGGGCCATCATACGGTCCGCAAGGACAGTATTACAACCCTTCCGGTCAACCTGTGCAGCCTCAACCGGGGTACCAACCGGGGCCGATATATGGTCTTGGGGGGCATGTCCAACCTTCCCAACCCATGCAACCTTAGTATCCTGTTAATCCAAACGTTGCTCACCAGTGTGGACCATCTTATGGTCCTGCTGTAGGTCAAACCGATTACCAGCCACCACCTGGCTCCATTCCTCCACCGGGCCAACCGGTCTATCCGGCACAACCTGGTGTTCCACCCCCAGGCCAACCGGTTCATCCGGTACAACCTGGTACTTCTCAACAGCCAGGTCAACCTGCGCAACTGGCACAACCTGTTCACCTAGGTCAACCAGTTAACCCAGGGCATCCCACTCAGCCAGGTCAGCCTGCTCAACCAGGCCAACCTGCACATCCTATCAACCCTGCACAACAGCCAACTTATTCGATGCCGCAGCCAAATCAACCGCTGCACCCTAATTATCAGGCTCAGCAGGGTCCCACCTATCAGCAGCCCACTCAACCTCAAGGCGGCTACTATTCTCATGGTCAATACCGATCGAATTATAGCCAGCCCCAAGGTTCTAACTATCACCCTCAACAACATGGCTACACCTATACTCAGCAGCCAAATCCAAATGCTGCTTACACAGGGCCGACTCATAATCAGGTTCCATACTCTGGTTATCAACCCAAATACGCTGGTTACCAGCAACTGAATCAGGCTGGTCATACCACCTATACCCCCTACGGTCAGAATCCTGCTAGACAGAACCCATGGGTGCAAGGATATTCCCAACGAGCGTGGAGTACAAGTACTGGTCCTTATCGAAGGCCAGGTATGTCGTCCAATTCTCCATTTCCGTTTCTGGCTACCTTGGAGTTACCGGATGTTTTGAAATTAACGAATGATCCAATTCTGCATAATCCTTATTGGCCTCCAGTTCCTACCAAGGTGCCCGGTGATTGCCCCAAGTTTGAGGGTAAAGATGGAGAGGACCCCCAAGCTCATGTGATGACTTACCATCTTTGGTGTTCGTCTAACTCTTGGGTGGATGATTCAGTTCGTCTACGCCTCTTCCAGTACACTTTGACTGGCGCTGCAGCTAAGTCGTATATTGAATTACCCCGTGGCATCTTCCAAGATTTCAATACGTTAGCCATGGCTTTTCTGACTCACTTTCAGTTACCGATTTTCTATGAAGCCGAGACGCACCTCCTGACTTCTTTGAAGCAGGACAAAGCCACCCATATTTCTGATCACATTCATGACTGGTGACGTCGTCGTAGACTGATCGAGTTCCATATACCTGATCAGATACTAACTCATTGGTTCACCACGTCCTTCATTAACAAAATCGCCCAAGATATTGCTATGGGAGCGTGTGTGACTGAAGAACAAGCCATAGTGCATGCTCAATATCTGGATCTGGTATATTCACAATCCGGCACGCTGTATGATATTTTTCCTGATGCTCCACGGTCTGGAACCTCTAAAGCTCCACCTACCCCTGCGGTGGATGGTGTTATTGGTTCCATGTCTCAGAATTCGAAGAAATCTTCGAATGGGAAGCAGAAGTCCAACTCATCCCATAATTCTACTTCTCCTGCCCCTACCGATTCTGGAAAAATTGTGGAGGTTAATGCCGTTCTGGCCAATCCTACGGAGAAGGCCTCCAAAGGGAAAAATAAGGGCAAAGGGAATTCTAAATCCAACGCCCTAAAGTCAGAGTCCAAACCTCATACTGAGGATGGTTCTCAACGCAAACCAAAGTACCCCTGCCTCATTTGTGAAGGAGATCACTATACAAAAGATTGTCCATGATGATCTGAAATTAGTAAACTTCTAAAAGGCTCCAAAAGGACTCCGGTAGTTCTTAAAGAACCGTTCCCATCTCAGCAGACCCAGATGGTTGAACAGCCTTCACCATCTGCACCATTTGGGTCCCAGGTCTTTATGATGAATGGTGTTGCACCTATCTCTATTGCTACGCGTTCAAAGGATTACAATGAATTGCGTCAGGCACCGGGGAAGGCAATTACGGATGGTCCACCTCCCCCACCTGTCTCCGGTTCGTTGGAAATTCAGAAGCCTACTGCTGAACCTGTTGTGAGGCCACCTTCTAAAGGTGTTTTACGAAAGTCTTCCTACAATCTGAATGCCCGTGCCGCTCAGCATTACAGTATTGTTGAGGATCTGGGACAAGCGCCTTCTTCCATGTCTGCATTGGAAATTCTTCAAAGTTGTCCTTCGCAACAGAAAGCTCTATTATCTGCAATCGGTGGAATCGATCCCGCCGATTCTAGTCTTCTCACCTTTGACTTAGAAAATTTCACCCCCTGACTTCCACATCAGATCGCTCTTGTTATTCAATTTGGGATCAATGGTATTAACATTCATAGGGCCATTGTGGATGAAGGTGCTTCTACCTGTGTCATGTCGTCTGCTTGTTGGAAGGCCATTGGCTCTCTGGCCCTTTCATCATCTCCCAATGCCCTAGAGGCATTCGATGGTCAGGAATCCAAACCCCTTGGTGTTCTCGAGAGCCTAGCGATTAATTTACAAGGGAAGATAGTCAATGTAGAAGTAGAAGTGGTTGATGCCAAGCTTAACTACAATATACTTCTTGGCCGCAGCTGGACTCATGCCATGTTATGCGTGCCGTCCACCCTCTTTCGACTTATTAAGTTCCCTCACGAGGGAAAAATCATTACGGTGGATTAGTTGTCCTTCTTCACCTCCACCTCCGAGAACAACGTTCCATACGTGGATCAGATCCCAAATCCCCCTGACAGTGTAGGGCTCGGTCTCTTCAAAGACCCTGTCCTCATGGGTATTTTTCTCGCACCACCACTGCACACCGCTCAAGTTAACATGATCTCTAGGTCTGACGACCCATGGTTCATCCCTATGCTTGAGCAGGTGACTAATTTTGGAGAATCGATGCCCTTAACTCCAGCAGATATTAGCTACTGTGAAATCATCGCCGCATCCGATCCTCCCCCTCCTCAGCATGCTCCTTTGAGCATGGCTTTAGACATCTATTCCCAATCCCCCTGGCTCGGTCAGGCTGATTCGCCAGATCCTCTCAAAGAGATTTTTCCTTCTGATGAAGCCATTGTAGAAACAATGTCTCTTGAGGAGCTGCCTTGGAGCGATGGACATCATCGTTCCTCGTTCATGCCTAGCTTGGGGGCAATGTCAGATTGTCTAGAGCATTTTTCATCTCAGGTTCCCACTCCACCTCTTCAGACGCCCATATTGACACATGAGGTGCTTTCAGAGGGAAACCTGAGCAACATCACTCAAACCATTCCAATCGACATCTCCGTTAAACCGGGGATAGTTGAGAATATACACGTGGGAGTGACTTGTTCCTGATGAGATACGAGTCTATATGATCTTTTTTGAGAGTTTAGAGACGTGTTCGCAAGGTCCTATGAGGAAATGCCCGGGATTGATCCTAGCATAGTAGTGCACGAGATTCCTACCTATCCTGGTGCGAAACCCGTGCGCCAACACCTACGCCCAGTGCACCCTCGCAAAGCCGCTGCTATCAAAGCAGAAGTTGAAAAACTTCCAAACACGGGCTTTATTTACCCGATTCCCCTCACAGAATGGGTCTCCAATATTGTCCCTGTAGATAAGAAGCAGGGGACTATCAGAGTCTGTGTTGATTATCGAGATATTAATCGCACCTGTCCTAAAGACAACTATCCCACTCCTTTCATAGACCAAATCATTGACAAATGTGATGGGAGTGAGATTTATTCCTTGATGGATGGCTTCTCTGGGTACAATCAGATAAACATTCTACCTGAGGATCAACACAAGACTGCTTTCATCTGTCTGTGGGGTACTTTCGCCTACAAAAAGCTCTCGTTCGGCTTGAAGAGCGCTGGAGACACTTTCCAGCGTGCGATGTCTTACGCTTTCCATGACATATGCCATATCGTTCAGCCTTATCTGGATGACTTTCCAGCTCACTCAGCTAGGCAAGAGGACCACCCTGAACACCTCCGCCAGATTTTCCTTCGCTGTAGGCGCTACAATATTAGGCTTAATCCTCATAAATGCGTCTTTTGCGTGGATTCTGGCTGTCTTTTTGGATTCATAGTCTCCAAATATGGAATTCACCTTGACCCTTTAAAGGTCGAGGCTATCATTAATCTCCCATCACCCTCCTCGTTATATCAGTTGCAGAGTCTGCAGGGAAAAGCTAACTTCCTTCGACGCTTTATCCCGAACAACGCGGAGGTGGCCAAAGGATTCACATATCTCTTAAAGCAGAACGTTCCCTTCCATTGGGACAAAATTTCTCAAGAATCCTTTGAGAAGCTTAAGACGTTACTGGTTAATGCTCCTTTGCTTCTTCCTCCTAATTATCACCGTGATTTCACTTTGTATCTCGCTACCGCGTTTAGCACCATAGCTATGGTTCTGGTGCAGGATGACGATGATGGAAATGAAAATGTTGTTTATTATTTGTCACGAAAAATTCTCGACACAAAAACACGTTATGCTCACGTCGAGAAGCTGGCATTAGCTGCAGTACACGCTGTGCAGCACTTTCGCCATTACATCCTGTTGCGCACAACAACCGTGGTTTCGAATTGCAACCCCATGACATATATTCTTTCTCAACAATTACTAGGGGGAAAATACTCCAAATGGATCATTATCCTTCAGGAGTTCGACTTAGAGTTCACCATTGCTAAGTCGACCAAATCACTAGTTTTTGCGGATCTTATTTGCTCGTTCCCGACGAACTCTACCCCGTCTTATTCCGAGGATCATATCCCAGACGAAAATATTTTCCTTATCGGCACTCGCGACCCTTGGTACGGCGATATTATTGTGTATCTTCAAACCTCAATTTTTCTGTCTAAGTTGACTAAATATGCCCGACGTTGGATTCGGCATCAGTCTAAACCCTACCGCATAGTAGGAGATACTTTATACCGTGTTGGAGTAGATTCGGTGCTCCGCCAGTGCCTCACCCTGGAAGAGGCTGAAAGGGTCCTAAATGACTGCCACAGTGGCGCCTGTGGCAGTCATATGTCCGGATATGCCACTGCCCAGAAAATTCTGCGAGCAGGTTACTTCTGGCCATCAATATTCAAAGACTGTATCGTCGCAGTCCGTAAATGTCACGCGTGCCAGGTCTTTCAGCGCAAGATGCACGCCCCGCATCTCCCTTTGCATCCTGTTATTACCGTTGGCCCTTTTGCGAAATGGGGCGTAGATTTTATGACATGTAACCCTCATTCGGCCAGGGGGCATGCGTATATAATTGTCGTCGTAGACTACTTTACGAAGTGGGCCGAAGCGATGCCTACATTAGCTGCCGATGGTAAGACAGCTGCCCAATTTATCTTCAACCATATTATTGCATGTTTCGGGGTCCCTCAGGCCATTGTGACCGACCATGGTACTCACTTTCGATATTATATGATGGTCGAGCTGACATCAAGATTGGGCTTACACCATGATATCTCAACGCCATATTACCCCCAGGCAAATGGCCAGGTTGAGGCTGTGAACAAGGTTTTGGTCACAATGCTTCAACAGACAGTTGGTATCCATAAATCCAATTAGCATCTCCAACTTTTCTCAGCTCTTTGGGCCTACCGGATGTCAGCAAAGAATGCAACTAGATTCACACCCTTTCAATTGGTGTACGGTCTGGAAGCAACTCTGCCGATTAAATGCGAAATTCATTCTTTGAAGTTAGTTGTGGAACTTTTTCCTGACACTTCCCCTGAGGAAGAGCGTCTTTTGTATCTGGAACGGTTAGAGGAAACCCGTCGTTTGGCTGCTTTAGTCATTGAAGAACAAAAGAAGCAGGTCAAGGCTCACTTTGATCAATCAGTTTCTCCACGTTCCTTTGTCAAAGGGGACCTCGTCCTCCTATACGATCAAGCGCATGACAAGCTTGGGGCCGGTAAGTTCCAACCTATGTGTCATGGGCCCTACATAGTAAAATTCGTTTTGAAAAATGGGGCTTATGAGCTCATTGATTATGAAGGAGTTCCATTGGTGCAACCCAGAAATGGGTTGTACCTCAAAAAATACTACGCTTGAAATGATTTTTGGTGTGGTGTGTGTACATAGATGTGTATTTTCATTTGTGTGCATGTGTGGTGTGGTGTGTGATGTAAACATATTTCTGTTGATTAGGTCTTTCTGATTGTGCATATGTCCATCAATCCGTTTATTGGTTTCGCGGATGGTGCCTCCCGCAATACCAGGAATCTGTCTTCGGCAGCCTGGGTAATCTACAATCCTACTGGTGAGTTGGTCGACCTGCAAAGTGTGTGTCTGGGACGTGCTAAAAATAACATCGCGGAATATAGTGCTGTGTTAGAATTATTAACTGAGGCTATAAACCTTGGTATCCATGAATTACTTGTGTATCTAGACTCACAACTTGTAGTATCACAACTTAATGGTCATTATTCAGTCAGAAACCCATCCATTTTACGTCTGTATCTGCGTATTTGTCTGCTGGAAAGAAATTTTGACTATATTACATATCAACACATACCCAGACATATGAATACATTAACGGATGCAGTAGATAATTTGGTGCTAGATATACATTTGCGCAATTTGTAAAAACATCACATGTAAAAGAAAGATCCATCCAGAAATAGGTATATATATATATATAGATGTATCGAAAATTTTACATAGTGTGTGTCGCATAAAATAAAAAAATATACATGTTCATCTTAATACATCCGGAGACGACATGTCTCTCAAAAAATATGCATGAAACAAAGCCCTAGGTGTCTAATCTGCATGGTGCTCATGATAACAAGCCACCACACGCACTAAGCGTCTCAGAAGACGGTGGAGGCGACTAGGCACTCCCACCGTATGTCTCTGATATGCTAATGGAACATCTGCCAGCCGGGCGTAGTCTGGAATCCCCTGAGCAATCCCCTCGAGGTTCTGCACCAACTCTCCTCCATCGGCACCCTTCGCCTGAGGGTCAGCTGCGAGATGAGTTCTCCATGAAATAGGAGACATACCGGTAGGCCTTTCTGGGCCGACATTTGCATACACATAAAACTGTTGTTAGGACGAGCATGTATTACCAAAAAATCATAAAACATAAAAATCAAAAAGAGAGATCATACCCAACTCCTCGTCCCAGTCATCTCCCTCCGGGAGTGGAAGGTCTGGGTCTCCAGTAAAATTGGTCCCTGCATATGGCCAATCCTCGACTACAATCAACTGACGCCGCAACCATCCAAAAAACTTTGGCCTCCAGGACATCTGTTGGCCTCTCCTTGATCTGGGCATCAATGCTGCCCAGCGAGCCATCCTCGGCTCTCGTGGTACCGACTCAGCTACTATGGCCCCTTGGCCCTGAAAGATAGGTAGTTGTTCTAGGATGAATGATACCAATATGGAACCGTAACCAAACTGTTTTAGTTTGGCCTGCTTACACTTTGTGAGCTATCTTTTCATATTTTTTGTCACTGCAGTAGCCCAATCAAATAGTGTTGGATTCATACACTCAGCAGCTAGGAGGAGTTGGGCCTTGGTCACCTCGTGCGGTGCCTATGACCCCGCAGCACGCGTGATGGTATGTATCACCACTCTAAGTGCTAGATTAGGGATAGTATGGATATCTACCTTGTCGCTTCCCGATCCCAGTCGTGCCCCTCGGCACACTCTTGTCATCACCTGCTCCATCTTCTCTCCAGATGGTCTGCAGCCTATCAGAACGGGCACCGGACCTCTGCGCAACAGTCCGGTTATGAAATATACATCAGAAACCTCAAGTTCTAATACTTGGTCCCGCAGCTTGAACACTTGTTCGTTCTCGTCCCATATGTTGATCAAGTATTGCAGGAGCTCCGGTTGAGCTCGTAAGCAAGGTGTGAGGAAGAAATTTTTAAGCCCACAGTTCTTGAGGGCGTTCATACAAGTCTCATTCTCCATAGCCTATTCATCCTCTTCCCCATGCTCCCTCTCTTTCCATTCGATAGCCATTTTGCTTGGTTGCCTGCATCAACATGGTCAAAAACCCTTGATTAGATCTCTGGTATGCTTGGAAATACATTTGAATCACTCACAAATAGGAAATCTAAAATGGGAAACTGTGTTGCGCTATTAGCGTGGTTTTTTTCTTAACAGTCGCGCCAGTTGGCGCGGTCCCTTTGTATGCAAAAGGCCATTGGCGCAGGTCTGTGCCCGATACCTGCGCCAATGGGCGGAGCCCTAAAATTACAAAATGTCTCCATAGAATTCTAATAAGCAATGGAAAACTATAAAAAATGGATTAAAATGGAGTACAGGGAAGCACCTCTTACCTGGAACGAACGAGAATCTGAAAGGTAGCCCGGATCGGTCACAATCGCCGTCAGAAGTTCGCACACAAACAGACCACTGTTGCTCTCCTATGAGGTAAATAGTAAAAGTAATTTTGTTTTTACCATTTGAGACTTATTTATAACTTTTTAAAATCTCATTAGGTTTTAAAAGTCCTTTTTTATTAATATTTTAATGTATTTTGTCGAAAATGGATTTTACACTTGCCTCTGTGTGCAGCAACAGATTTTTTACGCAACTTAAACGGTGAAACGAGTTGTATTTTATACTTTTTCAGACTCGGTAAAAACACGAAAAAGTCATTTTGGAGTCATCTTTCAACTCTTTTCTGACTCTCTAAATATGAAAAGATTGTCGAGGCCCTTGTCGTTTCGATCTCATTAAAGTGGCTGCGAAACGACATCTACCCAGTATACGTTTACCCTTTTTTCGGGCTGGGATAGATTATTTACGAAAAAGGAATACCCTAGCCTATCACGACTAGGAGGTTTTCTCAGACATATTTTTCTACCTTTTTGGATCTGAGGAACTATTTACGAAAAGGGACCATTGGATTTTACTTTTCAGCTGTCTTTTCAAACTCTCTAAACATGAAAAGACGCTGAGTTCTTCCTTTGTAAGACTCGTTAAACCCTGATGACATTGGATTCAGTCATAATGATGCTGCTCGAGTCTCTCTTTCCTAAGGCTCATTAAACGTACTAGGATGGACATATACCACAAGCATATGCTATCCCCTTCAAGCTTGTTATCAAAAATAATTGGGGTACTCGCCAGAAATGGCAAGGAAAAAATGGAACCATCATCATTATCGTGTCGGCAGTATGTCGCTCTTGAACATGGCACTTGTCTCCATTCGTGTCGGGTTGGGGACATCTCATCTTGTTTTCAGTTGCCTCCATGGGTTTGGGTGATTCTTTTGACCTCTCATATGTTCTTTTCCTCGTCGCCATGACCTTTGATCCGTTGATGTCAAATGCTGCCAAACTCACTGTCGTGCCATTTATATGTTCAAGAGAAGTTGACCTCTATAGGTATCAACCTCCCTCTAATTCTCATCTGATCCTGATTCACAAAAAACATTATGTTCCTCTGTCTCGTGTCGATGATGTGGGAAAAATTATGGCCCACCTTCGATCAAGGTCACTTCCTGTCGACTTCAGCTCATTATTCAGGAAGCTGATTTAGAGACTCCCTTCTGGTACCTTAGAGCCTGCATGCCTCAATGGCAGGTTCTTCGCATTCGATGCGAGGTTTTCATCATTGGCCTCCGATTGAGTGATTATATGGGTGTTCGACGCCAACTCATTGATTCACATGCTGTAGACTGTACCTATAGTACCTTGAGGGCCATCGTCATTATTGGTGGTACCTCTCACGTCTGTTAACAGCTTTCATCATTGGCTGGTAATTAGGCGATGTTCTCGCATATTCGACTTCAGCCCATTTATTCACATGCTTGGACTTGTACTTTTTTCAGGTTGAGATGGAGCGCAAGACCCTGGATTGTGTCTATTGTAATCCAGGCAGCGATTTTGTGGATTATTATGATTACATGACTCACTTATTGGATGGTTGCGACCATACCTGAGTCTATTTATCGATCCTCACTGGATGGCTGCGCCCATGCCTTGGATCTGGATTATTGTATACTGTGTTATGGATATTTGCGCCCATACCACATATATGTCATGTATCTGAGATATCAGTTGTACTTCTCCACGCAGGTTTTCCGACGGCGGTGTTTTCAGTTGGACATGTTCTCATAAAGCATTTCACCCCTCTCTCTCTCTCGGGCCTCATGCTTTAGGGGGCATCTGTTACACAGTAATCTTTCACCGTCCCTGCAATCCCCATCCCACACATTGGAGGACTCATTTCATGACCTGTGAACAGTAACATGGCTTGAAACCACTTTCATGACATCCCTCTGAACAAGAGCTTTCATTGCCCTGAAGACATCTCCTTGTGGAAAACCCTAAAAATGGTCCTTTTGCATTGGCGCGGGCAGACAGTTCAGTACCCGCATCAATGGGGAAAATACTTCAAAGAGGTCGCGCCAATTGGCACTCTGTCCCAGAGTCGCACTCACGCCAGCCAATTTAAGGAGTGTTTTTAAAAAATAAATGGTGGAAGTTTCATCCTAACCAATTCATGAACTGGTATCTATCTTGAGTTGGGAGGTTTGGCTACGGATCTCCATAGAGAGGAAGTGGTTTTCCACCTCTCATGGAAGCTTCCTTGATGATAGGGCCAATCCCATGATTATAGGGATCCCAACTCCCCTTCCTCCATCTATAAAAGCTTGCCCATCTCCATTGCAAGCTAGTCTTCAAGTTCCCAAATTCCCAAGAGCCTTATGCTGCAAGAGCCTCCATAATTCCCTTAAGGCCGAATCTAAGCAAGGAGACTACTGTCAAGATCCGAAGAGAGAGGTTTTTCCCATCCTTGACAGGCTTTCGAGACGTGTTCTACTGGCGACCCGCCGAAGGAGAATTCAGCGTCAGAACTATGGTTGTATTCTTCCTTTGATTGATTAATAATAAATGACTATTGGTTATGGTTCCACTCTTGTTGGTGTTTACGCTGATGAGTTATGTCCTTTTTGACTGACATATAGTTGCATCTACTGGATTTTACGCTTGCGTTTGTTTTGTTTCTCGTGTGTGTAGGTGTCCTATCATGGAGATCGTGGGGATCGTGATCTGCCAGAGCTAAGGAACGGGAGTGCAACCTCTTCTACAAGCAACAACATTGGATTTCAGGTAAGCCTTCATCGCTAGTTGGTTTATTTGCAATTAGGAACCTGCACTATAGCGTGAACGATTGTTGCTAGACCTGGTCTGGGCTAGTAGGGATCACCTCTATCCGCAGAGGGGATTTACCTCCACAACACCCTTATTTGGGATAGTTGAGTATTCCAGATTGAGTGGTTCAGAAAATACTTTTGATGGAATATAATGATAAGAAAAGAATAAGAACAACAAAAAATAAATAGTATTAGTCCACATTCCCTAAAACACAATTCAACAATTTATTTACAAAAAAACAAAGAGAAAACTATAAAACAAATTTGTAATTCAGCAAATAAGATGAGTCAAGGTATAGATGATGACAACTTATAACTCTATATTAATTGTATAAGGGAAAAAAACTAATCCATTCTAAAAAATAAATCCATACTAAATTGACAAGGAAATTTCATCTATTCTAACATCTGAAGGAACATGTGCATGCATAGAATAGTTTGTTGACACACAAATTCTTATTCCAGAATAAACCTTATGTGGCTTCCAATGACTAATGTTGATTAAAAGGAAAATAATAAGAAGACATATCTATTCTATATTGTACAGAAGAAATTAGCGTTAACAAAATAATCCAAGGAACATGTAAATCTCTTAAGAGAAATAATTAATATAATAAATATAAAATTGAACAAATTTAAATTATAGAATAAAGATAGATTATTCCTAGAATATTCCAGATAGAATTCCTCTATAGACATTGGCGAAGAAATTGGCTTCTTAATATTAAGAATGGCACAAAAATAATTTGTACAATATACTTAAGTTCCCTTGAATGTGAAATTTCCCAACGCCTAATTCCTAGGATGCAACCCATCTATATAGAATTACAAAATATCCCCCCTTGTCATTGTCAACAATCTAGGAGGTCTAATAATGACACTAAATTTGGTTCCTAGGTTTTTCATGTAAATGCTAGGAACAAACTCATTCAACTAGAGGAATTGAAGTAGTGGAGATATGCATGTTGGCTATGTGGCATCCCTAGTTCCTTTATGCCACTTACATTGTTTAGTCATGATGAATACATATATCATGTATCATTTATTGATATTTCATCATGCCTAAAATGTTGAGCTATAATACTTATAAGTCCACTTCCTTAATAACATGTGTCCATCAATGAACTCTCACATTGTCGATATTTAAATATATTTTCTATGTTGTCATTTTTTGTCACCATATTCACCTACTCTTTTTTAATTTTTTTTATTAGACTACCGATTTCAACGTCATGATGCTTAGTTACTCTCACTCATATGGTCCACTATTTGCATGTCCTTTCACCTAATATTGTTCAATTTTTTATATTTAGGTTATCCCTTCCTCAATCTAGTCAGAATATATAGGTGTAATACTATTTAGGGGTATATAATTTTGGTAAATGAGAGATATAGTTGATTGTGGGTATGGAGGTTATAATTAGTAATGATGGGGATAATATGGGTACAAAGTGAATGACAATAATTATTTGTGATAGAGAAAGTTGTAACCAAAATGGTTATGGCTTAAAGATGTGTTCTATAAGGGTTAGGGATTATATAAGTTACATGATTAAGAGTTTCATAGTTTTACATTAACGACTTAGTGATGAAATCAAAGGGTTAAGGAATAACAAGGTTACAACAAGAATGGGTATAAGGGATATAATTTATAATGACTTGGGTTATAAGGATTAGTGGTATAGGGGTCAGGGGTGACAATAGCTTAAGGTTAAGGATCATTATACATATTTTAAGGGTTTAATTAGGTATTTTTGTTAAGGGTCATATTACATGTTACAGAGTTAAGTGTTGAGGGTTAGAATTGTTATGTTGTATGATAGTTAATGCATACAAATGTTAGTGGTTACTAATTAAGGTTATTGATGTTGTATTTTGAGGGCTATAAGTGTCAAAAAATATTTTGTTGAGGCTATGTTAAATATTATAATTATAAAATATCAAAGAGGTAATAGATAACAGGCTATAATAGTTACGGTTAAGGGTTATATGATTTAAGGTTGAGTGTTAGTGCTTAGTGGTTATAAGTATAATGGGTTAGCAACTATTATGGATGAAGGATATATGGGGTATTATATATCTATTTTTTGTAATGGATATTAAATATTAATATTTCATCAGTATATATGGTTAGGTGATTAGTGTAGGTTTTAACCCTGTATAGAAATTATCTGCAAACGAATCTTTAAAACATAAAATAAACAATAGCGAGAGAATAAAACATAAAACAAATATACATAGATATTTTCCCCTAGATCCCAAATCGGGACTACCAAGTTTATTTTTCATTATATTCCTTTTAGTGTTATAGCACATATATATACATGCCGAAGCATTCATAAACCCCAATCCATTAACCATGGATTAGAACATAAGTGCAGTTCCATTGATCGGATCTACATAATACCAGGGGCCAAAAACCATAATGCCCCAAAACCATCTGCAAACCCATGCACAAAACCATGGGTGGGACTGCCCACCAAAAAATAGGGTCCAACTTTTTTTTCCCAAGGCGCTGCTGCCCCCCCTGTCACCCCCCTATTGTGCCCTGCACGTGCGACTAATCATGGAAAGAATATAACACATACCCAAAATTCTCCCACTTGTTTTTTTATTTTTGCAAGGGGCCACAGGAGATCTTAATCATTATTCAAACTCTGCAACACCCATTATTTCTCTACACCAAGAGAACTTCTGAGTGCTCATAGAATTTGTCAATGCATCTGTAAAATTACTCAAAGTATCCACCTTTACCAGCAACACCCTTTTATCCTCAACCATATCTCTCACAAAATGATATTGAACATCAATGTGCTTTGTCTTTGAATGATAAGCAGGGTTCTTAGCCAAGACAATTGCATTTTGGCTTCACAGTCTATCGTTATAGCTCGTTGCACCAACTCCATACTTGAACACAATATATGCAACCAAACTGCTTCTTTTCTTTCATGAGTGGTTGCCATGTATTCTTCCTCTGTAGTTAAAAGAGCCACTACAAACTATATTTTACTCATCCAACTAACTGCACCTCCAAATATACTAAACACATACCCACTTGTAGATCTTCTTTGGTCCAGCTCTCTAGCCTAGTATGCATCAAAAAAACCACATATGTCCAAAAATATATCCAATCCTGGTCTTCCTTGGTAGCACAAACCATAATCACTAGTGCCACGTAAAAATCTAAAAACCCACTTCATTGATGTCCAATGCTCCTTCCCTGGTTTTGACATAAACCTGCTTAATACTCCCACTACATGTGCAATGTCTGGTCTAGTACAAACTATTGCATACATCAGGCTCCCCACTGCACTTGCATATGGAACACGGAGCATATCTTCCTCTTCTTCTTGTGTCTTGGGACACTATTCAACAGAAAAATTTACACCTACAAGAATAGGAACCTTCATTGGTTTATTATCCTGCATATTGAACCTCTACAATATAGTCTTGACATAATTCCTCTAGTTTAACCAAATATTCCTCTTTTCCCGATCTATTAATTTCCATGCCCAAAATATAGTTTTAAGCACCAATATCCTTCATGTCGAATTGAGAGAACAAGTGGGTCTTAAAATCTTGAATAATTTCTTTGTAATTTCCAATCAGCAACATATCATCCACATACAAGACCAAATAAATAACACGGTCACCAATTAATTTAAAATAGATACAATGATCCTCTTTGCTTCTGGTGAAGCCAACTCCCCGTATATAGGTATAAAATTTCTGATACCACATCCTTGGTGATTGTTTTAACCCATAGAGAGACTTTTTTAACCTGCATACAAGTTATTTCTTACCCTTCACCATAAATCCTTCAGGTTTCTTCATGTAGATCTCCTTTTCCAGATCCCCGTAAAGAAATTATGTCTTCACATCCATCTGTTCTACCTCAAAATCAAATTTAGTAGCAACAGATAAAAGTAATCTAATAGAAGTAACATGGGCAATAGGAGAAAAAATATCACCAAAATCAATTCCCAACACTAGGGAATAACCTTTTTCTACCAACCGAGCTTTGTATTTTTCCACCTTGCCTTCTACAGTCATATTCTTCTTGAACACCCATTTTCTCCCCATGGGATTCCTTCCATTTGGAAACTCTACCAGATCCCATGCCTTGTTTTTGTGCAAGGATGTCATTTCATCAACCATGGCTTCCTTCCAGAGTTTTCCATCCTTTGAATCCACTGCCTCCCTGACAATTCTGGGATCATCATTAGTGATATTTAAAGAAAAATTTGAACAGAAAGTAGATGGACTATACCTTTCCAGTTGCCTTCTTTCCTAAACTGATATTCTCATAGATAGAGTTTGTAGCTCTTCCTCTTCTAAATCATTTTCTGTTGTAGAGTCTGATTCATCCTCCTTTAGCTCAAATTCTATCTTCTCATGTTCCTTTGGTAGGACTTCATGTTTAACAACATATTTCACCTCTCTAAACACCATATCTCAGTTATACACAAGCTTCCTTGTTTCTGGGTTCCAAAGCTTGTAACCTCTTAAACCATCCTTATACCCAATAAAGATGCACCTTTCAAATTTATTATCCAACTTAGTCCTTTTCTCCTTTGGAACATGTACGTATGCATCACATCCAAATACCCTCATATGTGGAAGAGAGGGTTTCTTACCAGTCCGTAACTCATGTGGAGTCTTATCCTCCAACGTTGATGAAGGTTATCTGTTAACCAGGTAACATGCAGTCTCCACTTCCTCTGCCCAGAATTCTTGTGCTAGCATGCTTCTTTCTTTTTCCCTCGACATTTTGTTCATTATTTTTCAAAACTCCATTTTGCTGAGGTGTGTATGGAGTATTCTTCTATCATGTTATACCACACTTCTTATAGAACTCTCCACCATTATCTATTCCTCAACACCTTTATCTTCTTCTCTGTCTGGTTTTCCACCAAAGCCTTAAATTCTTTAAATCTATCAAAGACTTCATATTTATTCCTCAAGAAATATATCCATGTACTCCTTGCAAATTCATCTATGATTGAAACATAGTACACATAGTTATCTAGTGATGGAACCGACACAAGTCCAAACACATCACTGTGCACAAGCTCTAATATCTTGTTCGCCCTCTTAACACAAGAAGGAAAACTCACCCGATTTTTCTTCCCATATACACAGTGTTAATAGAAATCGAAATCCAAAGATAAATTGGACATAATTTCTACTATACCATTACCATGTGGTATTTGAAGGCCCTTATCTCCAATATTTCCAAGCCTTTGATGCCATAGCATGGTATTTTCTCTAGAGACCTCTAGGCTTTCCTCTCCACTTTTAGGAACCACAAAACTATTGCACCCATCAACAGCATCTCTACCCTGAAGCTTGTATAGAGTCCCAATCTGAAATCCCTGCATTAATACCAGTGCTACCCGAACCATATTTCATGTATATTTCTCGAACATTGTTTTTACACCTGCATCATCCATCTTCCTCACAGAAATCAGATTTCTGGCCAATGCAGGAATATGCAGAACACGAAGAATTGTTTTAATCCTTTTCAACCTTGCAACTTCAACTTGACTTTTCCTAGGTCCGACAATTCTAGCCTTCCTATCATCCCATAAGAAGACATCACCTATATCATACTTCTCATACTCGCAGAACCACTCCCTATGGGGAGTGAAGTGAAAGGATTCACCCGATTCAATCAACCATGCCTCATGATATACATGTGTATTTGAAGAAGAAGCCAAATACACATCCCCACCTTCATCTGAGGTAGTTTTTTCCTCTACAGAAGGAGCATCATGAGATCCCTTTCCTTTCTTAGGAGCTTTAGATTTGAAATCCTTTTTGTAGTGCCCTTCCTTTCTGCATTTCCAGCACAACTTTACATGCTTTCCAAGAGATTTAGATCTCCCTCTAGATTTAGATATCCCACTCGAAAATTTACTTTTGTTTCTATTTTGGGACCTTCCTCATACAGATAAGGCATCTCCATTAAGGCCCTCCATATTTCTCCATCTCATTTCCTTCGATAGCAAGGCTGAGACAATTTCATCAAAATTCAAGGTAGTTGTAATTCTACCTATTGCAATAACCAAAATGTCCCACGAATCTAGTAGAGAACACAACAAACTGATGCACTTATCTTCATCTGAGGTTTTAATATAAACAGATGACAACTGACTTACCACATTATTGAAGGTAATTAGATGTTCTATCACCAAGTCTCAATCCTTCATCCTTAGGGTATACATTTTTTTTCCGTAGGAACAATTTATTCACCAGAGACTTAGATTGGTACAAAGTCCCTAGCTTGTCCCACAAATTCTTTGTCGTATCTTCCCCGAATACATTCAACAATACTGAATATGAGATACATGACCATATTGTGCTCTTTTCCTTCTCATCCAAATTCTTCCAATCTTCATCTAACATTGTCATTGTTTTAGTACCGGGATCTACTATGATCCGCTGATCTTTATCCACCAGTAGATCCTCCATCTTGAGCTTCCACAACTCAAAACTCCAACTATTAAATTTCTCGATCTTTATCTTTCCATTTCTCACCATATTCCTTCACCGTGAGAATCAATCCCACATATCTCCCACTGAACAGGGTCTACCATAGGTTAGAGAAAAAAAACCCTTAGCAGCAAAGGCGTCCCCTTGAAGTCGAAACAACTATGATACCAAATTTAGGTTTTAACTCAGTACAGAAATTATATACAAACGAATCTTAAAAATATAAAATAAACAATAGCGAGAGAATAAAACATAAAACAAATATACACAGATATTTTCTCCTGGATCCCAAATCGGGACTACTAGCTTGATTTTTCATTATATTCCTTTTAGTGTTACAACACATATATATACATGTCGAAGCACTCATAAACCCCAATCCATTAACCCTGGATTAAAACATAGCCATAGTTCCATTGACCGGATATACAAAATACTAGGGGCCGAAAACCATCATGCCGCAAAACCATGTGCAAACCCATGCACAAAACCATGGGCGGGTCCGCCCACCGAAAAATAGGGTCCAAAATTTTTTTCCATGGCACTGCGCCCAACGCAACGTACATAGGGGGTTATATCCCCCCCATGATCCCCCCTGTGCATGCGATTAATCGTGGAAATAATATAACACATATCCAACAATTAGATGATTCAATTATTGCGTTATATGATAGTGTAAGGAGTTGCACCACCTTTCATTTAAGGGAATGGGTTAAAGAGAGTTGTTAAGTAGGTTGGGGATGATGAAGGTGAGTAAATATATCAAGCATCCCTAGATATAAGTAAATGAAATATGGTATTATAGAGAATCCCAACATAATGTCAATGGGTGATTATTAGGATGTGAATATCATTTCATAATTTGCAACGTTACTTAGAGAATATGAGGATTTTTCCATGGAGTTTATAGAGATGAATAGAACCAAAATATAGTTAGGGGAGAGGAAAATAAATTTAATTAATATCATTGTTATCTATATTATCATATGTATCAACATCATCATTTTTTATCTATATTATCATCCAGAGCATGCTCTTCTACATTTGGTTTGAATTATTCAAGTTCTTAGTCCAACACAACATAAATATCATATAGTTCATCCAAATTAACATTGTCTCGATTAACATATCCTTGAACTTCTTCGATGTCTTAGTCTAACGCATGAGCCCCCTACTCCTCTACATCATCTTCTTCTTCAATTTCGTCTTTTTTTGCTACATTATACTTTACCTAACTTCCTTTTTATCATATATAACAACATATGACCAACCCGCTTTACCTTGAAACTCTACGTAAAATACTTGTTTGCATTGGCTTGGAAGAACATAGGGCTCTGATCCTAGCTCAACATTCCTTGTATCAACCATGGTAAATTTGTTAGCATGCTCAATAACATTTCTATCAGGGTCACGTTCATGGATTCACAACCTAGACTATTATACATCGAACACAACTAATTTGAAGGATTTAAAGTCACACTCAAGTATATCATGCAGATATCATAATATTGATTATCAGATACTTCTGAATATTTGTCACCTATAGAGGAAACATTGATAACCCAAAAAATTGTAGTTATCCCACTATCAAAAGTTTTCATATTTTCATCCAAACTTTTGATGTGAAATTTGCAACCATCGCACCAAATTTTGTTGTGGTGTTTCAACTGAAATATGTCAAACACATAAAAAATGCTTTGTTAATTGGTAAGCACATATATACTTGGAAAATTTTTAAATTAAGAAAAAAAACCATATGCATCAATATAATTGTAAAAAAAAACTAAGTAGTATGGTTGAATATGCTTTCCTAATAATATTTTAAACCATATGCTAAATCAATTTCCCTCCATGTAAGATACACTACGTTCAACTTCTTGACAAATGTAGACACACCATATCATGCTAACCTACAGTTATTAGCTTGTTTGTGTCATTCAATCCATACCTTCATCTAATCAAAATTGTTCGTAATGTATAAATATATTGGCTCCCACTCTCGATCGATTGTATTGAAATAAAACAACTTCATAATAACTTCATAATAATGGATTATGAAGGAAGACTGAAAATTAAATAAGTACATTATACATAAAAAAAAGTCAAATATATTATAAATCTCCACTTATATCTACTTACATCACTTTCCTCATTGTACATTTCCACAATAGGTGGTCCCATTAAAAAATTTTCATGGAGTTTACATCCCAAATGTGATCCAATTTATTAATACTTTTTCCTATTTCCAGACTATATTGAAGAATATCAACCATGTTTTGATATATTGTATATCCCTCTACCATATAACCTTATAGACATGCTCTTTTTCTGAACAAAGCCTTTAGTGATTTCAAGTGCCTCTCAACCATCCACATTGATACTGTGTGTACAATTCCACATTTTTAAATCTCCTCAAGTTGGTATATGAGGTAGTGTTCTTGTGCATATTTGAAAATTTTTAGTGGTAGATACTTTTTCTTTTCATACATTAGATGAGGAATTTGTTTCCTCCAATACTTTATATCTTATTTATCGATTTCTTTAGATGACAACCATCTACAAATGAATAAATCCCATTACATGTTTATGTATGTATGTATGTATGTATGTATGTATGTATGTATGTATGTATGTATGTATGTATGTATGTATGTATGTATGTATGTATGTATGTATGTATGTATGTATGTATGTATGTACATGATGACAAGTAAAACACATGCAGTCAAATATATAAATACCCACTTACTTCATGTATTTGCCAAGATTATATATAAAATTTTGAACATGTTGTCAAAGTTCTCTGGGAGATGTTGAAAAGTATAACTAGGTTCAGTCTTCATAATCTATAATGTAATCATGATTTTATGTGTTTTATGAAAAGAGAAAAATAAATTTTATTATTATTATTTTGAAGCATGAGTTTCATTCCCAATGTTTTTTATTTATAGGTCAATCACACATTGAATGCTTCTAGGTTTTTTCATTAAGTCAAGAATTCAAAGAGTCATTGTAATTTGTAAAAGAGTCCATTAGAAATATTGTACCATGTCAAAATATTTTTTGTAAGTCAAAATACCCCCTCCAAGAAATTTCAGCCTACATTAAAATAATTCGGCCTACAAGAAGGACACATTGGCCTCATGGAAAACTACTTGACCTCCAAGGAAGACTATATATAACGATACATCAACCTCATTTTAAATGTGTCCAAGAAGTTCATTGAAGACAATAAAAATACCTAAAAGGTAAGCAAAAATGAGGATGAAAAAGAGAGCAATAAACCGAGTTTAAAAGGGATTTTTTTAGGGCTAAATTCTCACACGTGCGAAAGGATTAGGGAAACAACTATTAAAACAAGATAAAAAATTAAAGTCATTCAAGTAGGTTGAAAACATTCTACAAAGGGATCATCTTACAAGTTGATTTATTGAATAAGAAGGAACTCACTAAGAAAAGAAGGAAGAAGGACGATTTCACCATATTCTCACTCATATGTGTGGCCTAGGGTTTCTACAGTAATGACGAGTTGCAGTCAAGAAGTTGTAGGTCTGAAATATTAGTCAAAGGAGAACTTGCATAGCTACGAGGAAATTTTTACTTGGGTTGAAGGAAGTTCATCAAGGAGAATTTTGACTTGGTATTGGAGGGGTGTTTTTCAAGGGCCATAGGCCTTGTAATTCATCATTTCAAAATTGTATAAGAAGAGAATAATTATTGTGGTTTTTCCTCAATATAGGAGAGGTTTTGACCATATCTAGCAACCTACATTCTATGTCCTATGGTCTCATTGTTCATCATCACTTGGTAGTTTTTTAATGACTAAATAACAATATAATAAACAATTAAATAATATCTAAGTACAAGTACATCAAATTAACTAAAACAACATCACAAGAAGTTATCAAAGTAAGGTAAATCACCTAATTTGGTTTCCCCTTTATTTCTCAACATGGTATTAGAGCTAAGGTGACTACAAAAATAAGAAGAGGTAGCTTGAATATCATCCAATTGAAGAAGAAGGATAGAAAAGGTCCTATAACAAGGAGATCATCAAGGAGAACTAAGAAGCATCAAGGACATAAAATCATTAAAAGCATCAAGAATGAAAATCCATAACATCACAAGGACGAGGATCATATCATAACAAGAAGAAGAAGAACTGAAATACCCTACCACTCATGGAAAGAAGGACTTGAAACTTTTGAATCATCTTTAAGTCTCCACATTCTACATTTATACATCCAAAGGAAGCAAGAAGAAGCATTTCCATCATCATCAAAGAAATCAAGGTAATTTCCATCTGAATGAAGAAATAATATCATCTCAAGAATACTTAAATAAATATATCTCTTATCATCTAGAAAAAAAAGTATTTTCTTGATCAAGGAAGCAATCATCTTCAATAAGGCATCTTCAATTGAAAACATCATCAAAATGATATCAAGTTAAAGATATCATCATAAAAGGAGGTATATTCACTTTACAAGTAAGTATTATACAATTTTATGTCTCAATATACAAACCAAATGAGTTAATTATAAAAGGAGAACAATAAATTGGTTGGGACATCAAACTACCTTGCATGGAAGAATGAAGTTATTGAATATGTAAAAGGCTCCATCACAAAAATGTCTCAAGATCAAGATGAAGAACTATAAAATTACATGAAAGGAGATATAAGGGCACAAAATATCCTCATATAGTCATTCAAGGATTCTAAAATCCCTTATGTTGTAAATTTGAAAAAAACGAAGGAGATCTATGAAAAATTGGTGGATTTGTTTTGCATGAGAACTCCAGATGAAATCATATATTTGAGAAATTAACTATACAAGATGAAAATATCAAGGGAAGAAGGGATAACTTCATATTTCATGAAGGTATCTGAAATTAGAGATCAATTACAAGAACTTGGAGTAATAATGTATGATCGTGAGATGACCACCATTGTGATCAATGCACTACCTGATGAAAGGGGAAATTTTGTGTCAAGAATTTATGGGAATAATGAGACCACTCCATTCAAATATCAATGTTAATTATTCAATATTTAAGAATATAGAGTAAAATCGAAAAATTATGTTGGATCAACTAAACAAACAAAAGCGTATGCAGCATCAACAAGGAAGAAAGGAAAATTTTGGAAATTTGAGCCTCGAAAGAAGTTTCACAAGAAAATTCATATGTATAATATCCAGTTATATGAGTGTAATGAATATGGGAATTTCAAAATAAAGTTTCCTAAACTCAATATGGACAACAAGAAGAGAAAGTAGATAAATGAAGCCCATATCATATAAGAAGTAGAAGAACCCAAAAATAAGAAATCAAATATGGAAGAAACGATAGACCTCCACTATTAGAATGTATCTAATACACTTAATATAATTTGATGAATATAGAAGTTATAATTCATGATTAAAATCATCACATGTATGGTAGGATGCATCATAATTGAGATAGATATGACATCATAATAGAGGTATGGAAGGTTAGCCAAAATAGAAATTCATATAGTTGTAATTGTCATCGTAGAAAGGATCTAGTTCATGTCATCTCCATTGGAAGCATATAAGGACAACTGAAGCAGTATGGTTGGAGAAATTCATCTAGAAATATGGAAGATAAAGGGATCATCATACATCATCATCATCATTAGGAAGAAGTATTTGCAGAATAAGGATCATCAAGGTACTCCATTGGAATCTCATTAGAAGTTTCATCTCTACTTAGAATAAGAAAATATCTCTATGAAATCCTACATTATACCTTGTGTCAGATCCACTGGTTAGAAAGATGAAGGTATGGTGACAAATAAGTGCAACATGTCAATTTGGTTGAAGAAATTTCATCTTCAAGCAAGGAAAGGAAGTTGCTAGAAGAAATTCTAGATGACCACATGAAGGAATAGACACACACACAAACACACACACACACATATATATATATATGTTTGTGTGTGTGTGTGTGTGTGTGTGTGTGTGTATTTGATAATATAGATATAAATTCAAGTCATCATATGGTCCCAGATATAAAGGTTAAAATGTTCTATCTCACGAGCATGATGAAACTTGAAGAAGAAACTATTCCATTAGAATGATTCATAAATGGATGTATACAATGTGCCGTGAAATCCTACACATTGACAAGATGAAATCAACACAATATGACCTCATGAGGAATATGAGGTGGTTGGAAGCTATGGTTCCTACGATGAAGGAAATATGTATAGAAGATCCTAAGGAAGCAATATGTGAAGGAAGATGAAAGAAGAGTTCGTGATAAGATGCTTCTACTGTCAAATATAAGTGATCAACATATAATAACTAGAATAACTAGCTATGTCATATCCATGGAGAAATATATGAAGGCCGTAATATGTTGGAAGAAGAAAAACCTTGGTAATGTATGTATTGGATATGGATTCATACAATATGTGAAAATATGTTGATGTAGGAAGAATATATCATGACAAAACACCATAATAAAAAGGTAACTTTGATTTTATGTTCAATTTTATTTTTCAAAACATCTAGTGGGGTTAAAACAGGGCTATTAGAAGATGGTTGTAAAAGTCACATACAACTACCATTCATGAGATTGGATGGAAGATCCTGGAAGAACGATAACTTGGAAGGAGTATTTCTATGAAGGATAGCTATATGTGGACTAGAAGATCACTTTCTAATGAATATTTTATCACTCCCCTCATTTCCCAAGCCATGGAACTAAAGGAGGTAACCTCAAACCAATCTTTAGGTCTGGTAGTTATCCCTACCAAAACTAGATAGGGTTCCCTCGATGTCACTTTTGTAGCCAATGAGATGAAAACATATATAATGATCTTAGGCTAGTTATAAAGCTCTGTAAATTAGGGTTTTTTTTGTTTTGAGTTTTTCTGGATAGGAATGACAGTCAAGGAACTAGGTCTAGGTTTTAAATATGATCTTAAGGTTTCAGTTGCAGAGACAAGGATGAAGCCAAGAAGGTTAACTTACAGACATAATTTAATGATCATTGTTTATAGGGTTTGAAAAGAGAGAGAGAGTTAGAATAAGCATGTTAAATGAATATTCATCAAAAGAGTAGAAACACAATTATGAAAATCTTATAAAATAGAGCATGGAAATCAAGATTTTTGTTCATAGACTCATAAGATCAACATATAGAAACATTCATGTGATGGCAAGAAAACATAACATTCAAATTGATGAGGTTACAAATAAAAAACAATGCTCATAAGCATGCCACCAGAGTCCCAATATTATAGCTGCAACATGTCTCTGTTTTCACTGAAAAAAACGTTTGTACCATAGCTCCACACTGCAAATAACAACTATCCAACATCTAAAATGACTTGAGTTGGACTATATATAGTAAATAGAAGTGATGACACCTCATTGGGTTGAAACCTTATCCAAAATACATCATACATTCACTCTATGAGTCATTACCTAGAATCTAGGGAAGTAAGAAACAATCCCCCCAAATATAGCTAATAACTACAAGTGTATGTATCCTTGATTAATTACATTATTCCTCCACAATGAGAGTAAAAAACAAACTCTCTAATCCAAAAGTAACCTCATAGGACAGTTGCAACCTCAAAATTTCGATTATTCTCGCTCGATAACTTTCCAAAATAAATCAAAGATAGAAGTGTAGCGCCAATTAGTAGAAGTGTCCAGACACTTTGAGTGTGATTTTGGCTGACCTTTAGGCATCCATCTACAAATATGAAGGTTGGTATAGGTAGAAATGTGTGTCTTATTTCCATCCCAACCCTGAAACTGAAAAAATACCCCCTGGAAGGCCTTCAAAATCCATTCTCCCAACCTTACCCCAGAAGCACCGCACACAGGCAAAATGAGTGGCAGAAGCATGAAAAAAAGTTTTTTTCTTTTTTTTAGTTTTTCTCAAAAACTGGGGGTGTCATGAAAACCTGAGACCATTTCTAGAAATTACATGGCAATATAAATTCAGACATTTATAAAAATCATCATTTGGAGGCTATGAGGAAAATCATCACACCATTGCGTGATGATTTTGTACATCCAAAATTGCCAAAATTTCCAAAATTCCAAAATTTTCCAAAATTTTTCAGCAAAAATATGGCTCAAGGATGGATCAATATTTCTCTAAACTTAATTTTTTTTGAAAAAATGATGGATTTTTTTTTTCTTTGGCATGTTTTGAACAAAAAAATCCACTTGTTTTCCAAAATACTTTCCCATTTGTTCAGAACCCAAGTTTTAAGTTGGTCACTAAAATTTGCAGAAGCATAACACACTCTCAGCAAAAGCATCGTGCCATTTTGAGAGGGAGTTTGGAGGCCTTACCAGAGGTTTTTTGGGCTTCCAGTGGTATGGTTGGACAGCTTAGAACATCTGATACACAATGGAGTCATCAAGAACTAAAAATCCTTGCTCCAAATGCCTCAAACTTTGACTTGAAGACAACCTTTCCAAAACTGGATAAAATGACCTAGAGCAACTATATTTTTGGTTTCTCTTTCAAATAATAACACATGTGCATAAAAGGAAGGATTTTTTTGTTCTTTTTTATATAATTGACAAAAAAATCTTTAATTTTTTTCAAATTCATCTTCATTACTTCATAAAGTAAATTTGAATTTGGATTGTCCCTATGTGCAATATAAACCTTAGCTTGATCACAAAACTCTGAAAATGATGCCATGGGTCTAAGTAGGCTCAAACCTATAATTATGGACTCCTTTATTATACTTTCTGTTCTCACCTTTCATGATGTTTGTTAGCAAAAATAAACCCTAGCTTGGTATCAAGGGAAGGAAAGGTGAAAACTAGGAAAACAGGGGAAATGAGGAAGCAAGTTTAGGGAGGGAAATGGAGGGGATAGGAGTTAGGGAAAAATCTGAAAAAACTAGGGGAGATAGGGTATTTTGTTAGGAACATAGCATAGGTTGAGTATTTTGAAATGGATAAGGGAAATAGGGAAAAAGGGCCTAAACACAGAGTTGACCTAGTATCTCTGTAAAAGCATAGTGAGGATTAGGGTTTAAGTGAAAATGGGAGAAATGAGAAATATGAGTGATATGGAATGACTTGGTAAGGTATATGAGTCATGTATTAAGGTTACTAGATGATGAAACTCGGGGTTTTCTTGTTGAAGCAAGCTAAAATTAAATGAAACCAAAAATGTAGTTGAAAACCCTAGAAGAGGGAATCCACCCTTTATCGAAGAAATTAGGATGAATGAAAGGTTAGGGATGATTAATTACTGACTTGGAAGCCTCGAAAAATTTAAAAATGATGAAATAGAACTTCTAATGGTTTCTTGGAGCTTGAAAGGAACAAATGTAGCAAACTTCTAATATTTGGATGGATGTGGAGTTGTGAGCATGAGGCAGGATCTCTTTTGAACATGTAGCATACTTCTTGAAAAAGGACAAGTCGCCTTTGTTTTATTACCTAATTTTCTAAATCCCAATGTAAATGACTTGTACAGTAAAAATGACTCTTTTTATACTTATTTACATGACATGATTAAGCATTATGGTGGTGAAACAAAATGTACCTAGACCATAACCTAGATGGAGGTATGTTGACTGATCTATGACCCTAAGTGATTGATGTATGACATGACCTTGAAATGATGATGACCATGAATGGAGTGAAGGGAGTAGCATTTAAGACCTAGACAAAATTCAGCAAACAAAATTTGATTTGAGAATTGGTTCGAAAGCATGAAATTTTGACTCAGGACCACTACCAAGTAAAATTGAAAGAGTATATTTGATCACTAAACATTTAGACACTAACATTGGCTCCATTTGGGGATGGAAGCTCCTTCACAAGGTCTCAAGAACATCGTAGATTAGGTAGCCTCATCCATTGGGAAATGGAGTCAAAATTGGAGACTAAAATAACTTGACAAACTGAAATGACTAACTGAAACAAAAATTGACTTTGACTCAAAAACTTGACTACTAACTGAACTTAATTTATGGCAGCATACCATCGGGACCTTAGGGCCTTCACCTTGGGCCTTAAATCCTGATGATAACCACCTACCTATTGAATATATATATACAATCATGTGATATAATCCCTCTAGTGTATCCAATCCAGCAAATGGTTACTTACTTAAGTCCTTCTCACACTTTCCTCGAGCAAGAAATAGGAACAAAATATAGCCAACTCAAAGTGTCCACTCAACATGTGCTCGTGATCTATAAATACAAGAAGATTCATCTTCCCAGATGGATGCAAAAAATTACCAAAGGATCATGAAGAACATGCAATATAAAATTTTCTAGATGACTTAAAACAGGAAAACAAACATCCTTCCAAACTGTTGGTTTGTCTATGTTTTGAAATTGATCACCTTCATTAATGAATGCTGCAACATCAACATTCATTAATGGCTATAAAAAAAATTCCACGAGACCCTGAAAATCATGAAAAATTAGTTCTTGTTGATTTGGAGAAATAAAGAAACATCCTTCTATTGCAATTGGTTGATCTTCATGATCAATTTCAGCAAGAGTGTGTTCTTTGTCTTCAAAAAATTATTAATATATAGATGAACAGGTTTCCTCCTGAAACAAAAATTCAAGAAATGAAATGTTTGAAGATAAATCTGAATGACACTATTCATCAATGTCTTGGTCTCCTAAAAATTATTGAATACCTTCATATAATTCAAGGGAATCATCATGATCTTCATCAATTGATTGTTTATTAATGTTATCTTCGGTCAAAGAAGACATTGTTTGCTGGAAATTATCGTGAAGACAATGTTCTTTTGCAATATTCTTTAGAACAAACTCTTATCTTTCATTGTTCTCTTCTTGAAAGAAATATTGAAGAGATTTATGATCTGAATGGAAATATGAATCACTATTTTCATCCCTATACTCATCTATAATAAATGGGAAAAGTAATAACTGTTGAAGGTCTTCTTGAATGTCATGGTTATCCTTTAGTACTTCCTCCTAATGAGAAAATAAATCAAACAAGGCTTCTTCAATCTCGTCATCCATTAAATATTCATCATAAATGTCAATCCCCATATGTTGAATAAGATCATCGATGTGCCCACAAAGGCTTTCTACTAGGACTAGAGAAGGGTAGTTTTGTTTGTAAATTTTACAAAATGTTGCATAGAAACCCTTAAGAGAACATAGAGTAGAAGATGGAAACTTCTCATACCTTGCTCTTTCTTCTAAGGTCACCATAAATATATTCATAAAGCAGTATTCATGAATTTCAACCCCTATTCTATATATGTGCATATGAAACTTATTAAAATGCAAAGAAAAATCATCTCCTTATTGATGTTTAAAGTTAGGCTGAAAGGTTTTGGAAAACCAGAGATCTGAGATCTATCCATAGGAGCATAACTTGGATTCCTTATTGTATTTGAATACATCTTTAAAATAGTTAAGTCACCAAGAAATTCTTCAAGCTACTAGTTTTTGAACAATGGAGTCACCATGAAAACTCTGAACTTTTGGATTCTTCAACACTAGAGTCACTAGGTGAAACATGCACAACATTCTTGTGCCTGAATATTTTTCACCATCATCAATCAAAGCTAATATTTTTCATTCTTTCCTGGGAAATATTTAACCTTCACTCTGCAGAAATGATTCCAAAAATGTTATCACTCCCCTCGTTTCCCAAGGTTGACAATGGAACTAGAGAAGGTAACCTCAAACCAATCTTTAGGTCTGGTAGCTAGCCCTACCAAACTCTCAATGTCAGTTTTACAGCTAATTAAATGACTGGATATGTAATGATCTTAGGCTAGTTATAAAGCTCATTAAATTAGGGTTTTTTTTGTTTTGAGTTTTTTCTAGATAGGAATGACAGTCAAGTGTTGAAAAGTCAACAACAAATGTGTGTCTAATTTAATTTTCCCTTAATTAAATTGGAAAATAAAATGTAATCTTATCTCATAATCACTTGTAATAGTTAACTGAGTCTGATAAACTCAGTTGGCTCATGAATTTTGAGTTGAGGGTGGTTGGTGAGGCATGCAAAGTGATTCTATTAGTTATGGAGTTCAAATTGCAGTTAGTGCATAAGTTTAATGCATGAGAAATCAATTAACTCAATTTATTGAGTTAAATTCAGTTGAACTAGTTGTAATTGTTTTTTGCACTAGTGAGAAATCAAGGGAATTAAATTAGATTTAATTGACATGTAGTGATCTGCCATGCAACTAATGATTTATTATTAATAGTTGCATGCATGTCAATTACAGTGGAGACTCAGTTGAGACAAAGGTTAAAGGGATGTTAAATATTAGTTGTATCATTAGTAGGTTGCCCACATGCATCAAGACAACCATTGGATTTCCCATCAGTATTGCACAGTTTTGGAAGGCTGAAATTCCTAAAGAATAGGGATTGCATTCCACATGAATTGGGAAATAAATGCAGGCTGATTAGATGCAGGAAATTGGCTAAGTTTTGGTCGACTTTGTTCGGGTCAGTGTGAAACAATTGTGAGAGTGCATGAGACTCTTGTGAGAAGAGTGCATTGTAATTGTTTCATGATTCCATGGTGAATATACAATAGAAGATAGAGGGGTTTTGATCAGAAATCTTTCCCTGGGAAAATATCTATGTTGTGGTTTGATTTGCTTCTTTCTTTACTTGTTGTGATTGTCGATTGTGTTTATTTTCCGCAATTGATTTGTAGAAGGATTTAGTATCTTGCTTTAGTAGATCACATGATCAAATTGAATCCATTGATATACATATGTTTGTGTAATTTCTACATGGTATCAGAGTGCATGAAAACATTAGAGTGAAGAATAAATTGAGTTTTGGATTGAACAACATTCAAACTTACAAAAATATTCTTGGTGCAACGGATGAATCAGGATTAAGATGGATTTCAATGGCTTGATATTGGAGTATGCACTTGAGGGAAATTCCAATTATATTGCATGGAAATATAGGATGGAAGTAGTTCTAGGGGACAATGGGTTGAATGAATTCATTGATAATGACATTCCCAAACTTGCTACAGCAGATGTTGCAAATATTTATGCTTGGCAAAAGAAGGTTGCAAAGGCGAGGAGGACATTATTGGAGGGAGTACGATACCACATTATCTCAAGTCTCCATGGAAAGGAGACTCCATATGCAATGTGTAAATCTTTGACAGATCTGTTTTAGAGCAGCAATGATCACATAAAATTGGCACTAAAGGACAAGCTCACAAAATCAAAATGGAGAAAAGCGACACTATTCTGAAATATTTACCCAAGTTTGTCCAATGTCGATATGAGCTTGGGAGCATCATATTTATTGTCAAGGATGATGACTTACTGAGCATAGCTCTTCTAGGCCTTCCCAAGAGTTGGTATAGTTATGAGGACTATGCCAATGGGAGGGAGAAGCTACCATATTGGGAACAACTTTGGTCGGATTTGGTGCATGAAGAATTCAAGTGGAATACCAGGGATGGATCTTCATCTAAGACATATGATGAAGAAAATTTCACCTTCGCTGGTAAGGCGAAGAAGGGGAAGGGAAAGAAATCCTATTCCAAATCTGAGTCTGGAAAAGAAGGAAAGAAGCACGACATGTATGGAGTGAAGTGTTTTCACTGTCACGAGCATGGAAATTATGCCACAAATTTTCCACAAAAGAAGAATAACAAGAAGGCTTAATTATATGTAGTTTGTGAGGCTTTGGCCTCGCAATTTGAGTTGGAATTATCTCTCATTGCATGCATGGTGTCAAGTGAAATGGGATCAGTGTATTACTTGGATAATGGTGCATATTTACACATGACGGGAGACAAAGAACTTTTCAGTAGCTTGGAGGAGAAGGACCTCCAGATGCGTATCTAAATGCCTGATGATGGGCGGTATAGTGCTACTAGGATAGGTATAGTTACCTTCCAAAGACACTTAGGTAAACCTTTTTTATTAAAAGATGTAATGCATGTACCATGCTTGAAAAAGGATTTAGTTTCAGTTGCAATGTTGGAGGATAGACTCTATGATGTGGTTTTCAATGAAGGGAAAGATTTTCTTCGACACAAAGCCACAGGAAAAGCCAAGAATATTGGGATTCGTGTGAAGAATCTCTATAAACTTGATGTATATGTCTTCGCAGAATTGATGGGTAAGGCAAACAAAGTCGTGAGTCGGGATGAGGGTGAGTTATGGCACATGATATTGATCCATCTACAACACAGAGCCTTGAAGTTCATGCAACATATTTCTACGGGTCTTCCCAAGGGTACTCTTGTGCAGATAAACACATGCAAGGGATGTACTATGTGGAAGTATCCAAAGGCCACTTTTTACGAGAAGGAGAACCAAGCTTCGGAAATCCTTGAGAGATTTCACTCAGACATGTGTGGGCCATTCTCTATAGCTTCGACAGCAAAGCATAGGTACTATGTGATCTTTTTTGATGATTTTTCTAGAAAGTGTTGGATCTACTTCATGGAGAAGAAAGATTAGACGTTCTCAAAATTTTGTGAGTTAAAAGCACTGGCGAAGAAAGACATGGGGAAGCATGTGAAGGCACTTAGGAGAAAAAATGGTGGTGAGTACATCTCCAATTAATTCAATAAATTCTATACAAAAGAAGGAATTCAAAGAGATTTTATTGCTTCTCATAACCCATAGTAAAATGGGGTCGCAGAAAGAAATAATAAAATAATTGTGGGTGCGGCACGAGAAATTTTGCATGATTAGGGCCTACCATTGAATTTGTGGGTAGAGGCATGCAACACAACATTATTTGTGCAAAACCGTAGTCCTTAGTGGATACTTGGCATGAGTACACCAGAGGAGGCGTTTTTTGGTAAGAAACCTGATGTTTCATATTTTAAAATTTTTGGCTCATCTATCTATTTCCATGTGACCAAACATTCCAGGAAGAATCTCGAACCAACAACTGCGATTGGGATATTTTTGAGGTACACTAATACTCCCTATAACTGTCAGGTGTATTTTCCCAACAGTAGGATGATTGTTGTGGGATGGGATATTAAATTTGATGAGGAGAAATCCATGCGATTGTCCCTTGAGAGGGAGTTGGAGTTGCATGTAGATGAGGAACTCTTGGTTCCAAAGAATGAACCTCAAGATTTGGAGCAGCCACATGTGGAGGATCATCGAGTGGCAGAAAACACTGATGCATATCCATCCACCAGACTTGGTAGAAGGCGCACCATGGAAGCTAATAGATTGAGTCTTGATGCGGCAGAAAATGTAGGAGCACCTACTTCACTATGCAAAAAGAGACAGTCTCCATACAGGTTTACTAGATACATGGCTCTTATGACCATGTGTATTATGACAGAACCATCCTCCTTTGAGGAATCAGTGCAATAACCAATTTTGGTTGATGCTTTGGTTGAGGTGTATGACTCCATCATCAAGAAAAGTGCATGGGAAGTTGTCCCAAGAATAGTCAGAAAATCAATGGTTGGATCTAGATGGATCTATAAAGTGAAGCAGGAAGCATATGGGAGTGTGGAGAATTACAAGGCTATAGTTGTAGCCCAAGGATTCTCAAAAGTTGAGGGGATTGACTATGAGGAGACTTTCGAACCGGTTGCAAGATACTCATCAACTGGATCTATCCTTGCACTCTCAGCACAGATGGGGTGGTAGATACATCAGATGGATGTGAAAACTGTGCTTCTCAAAATTAATTAACTCATCCTTTCGAGAGCAGTGAGAAGGTTTCTATATATTTGATAGTGATTCACATGTGTGCCGACTCAAGAGAGCATTGTATGGGCTTAAGCAAGCATCTCGTGCTTTGTACACTATAATTTCCAATTATTTAACTGGGTTGGGCTTCACGAAAAGTGAAGCGGATGCGAACCTGTACTAGATTTTGGTTGATGTAAGCTCATAATTATTGTACTTAATGTTGTTGATCTAATTTTGACAAGTGATGAGCAGCTGATAACTTCTTGCGAGGAGGATCTTTCAAGGGAGTTTGAAATGAAGGACATGGGACCCCTTCACTATTTCATTGGTTTGGAAATATGGCAGCGGGATGGTGAGATATTTGTTTCTCAAGGAAAGTATGCCAAAGCGATTCTAAGTCAGTTTCACATGGAGAGTTGTAAACCCATGGAGACTCCTCTTCCAGGAAACTGGAGGAAGGAGAGCTACTTCAGGTGAGGTAGTGGACACTATTTTTTATAGGCAGCTAGTGGGTTCAATAATGTACTTAGTGAACACTAGACCAGACATTTTCTACGCAGTTAACCAGTTGATTCAAGCCATGGTTAAGCCGACCAAACTCTTTTGGAAGGCATGGAAGTATGTCTTGAGATATCTTAGGGGCACTACAAGTATGGATTATTGTACAGGTGGATAGAGGGAGTGAATCTTCAAGGCTTCAATGATGCAGATTGGGTACGCAGTCAATTAGACAGAAAGATTACATCAGGAGGGATATTCAGCATAGGATCAACAGTAGTTTCTTGGTACAGTAGGAACCAACAATCTGTGGCACTCAGTTCAGCCGAGGTAGAGTACATGGAAATAATTCAGGCTTCATGTGAGGCCATCTAGATGAGAAATATCCTGGTTGGTTTGTTTAGTCCTCAGATGAATCTAATGGTGATACATTTTGATAACCAGAGTTTCATTAAACTCTTGGTTACTCTGGTATTCCATGATAGGTCCAAGCACATAGACATCTAGTACCACCATCTCAGAGATTGTGTTCAGAGGCACATTATGTTACTTCATTACATTCCCACAAAAGATCAGGATGTAGATATTCTGATGAAAGTGCTCTCCATGAAAAAATTCAAATCCCATAGAGGTAGGACCGGGGTGGTGGATAATCCCTTTCTTGTTGAGAGGGAGTGTTGAAAAGTCAACAATAAATGTGTGTCTAATCTAATTTTTCCTTAATTAAATTGGACAATAAAATGTAATCTTATCCCATAATCACTTGTAATAGTTAACTGAGTGTGATAAAGTCAGTTAGATCATGAATTTCGAGTTGAGGGTGGTTGGTGAGGCATGTAGAGTGATTATATTAGTTATGGAGTTTGAATTGCAGTTAGTGCATTAGTTTAATGCATGAGAAATCAGTTAACTCAATTTATTGAGTTAAATTCAGTTGAACTAGTTGTAATTGTTTATTACACTAGTGAGAGATCAAGTGAATTAAATCAGATTTAATTCACATGCAGTGATCTACCATGGAAGTGATGATTTACTATTAATAGTTGCATGCATGTCAATTCCAATGGAGACCTAGTTGAGACAATGGTTAAAGGGATGTTAACTATCATTTGCATCATTATTAGGTTTCCCGCATGCAGCAAAAAAACCATTTGATTTACCATGAGAATTTTATAGTTTTGGAAGGTTGAAATTCCTAAAGAGTAGGGATTCCATTCTACATGAATTGCACAAGCAAGGCGGGTTGATTAGAGGTAGGAAATTGGCGAAGTGTTGGTTGATTTTGTCTAGGTCAGTGTAAGATAGTTGTGAGAGTGCATGAGACTCTTGTGAGAAGACTGCATTGTAATTGTTTCATGATTCCATGGTCAATATACAATATAATATAGAGGGTTTTGAGCAAGAATCTTTCCCCGGGAAAATATCTGTGTTGTGGTTTGATTTTCTCTTTTTTACTTGTTGTGATTAGCGATCATTTTTATTTTCCACTATTGATTTGTAGAATGATTTAGTATCTTGCTTTACTAGATCGCATGATCGGATTGAATCCATTTATATACATATCTTTTTATAATTTCTACATAAAGGAACTAGGTCTATATTTTAAATCTGATTTCAAAGGTTTAGTTGCAGAGACAAGGATGAAGCCATGTAGATAAACTTAAGAACATAATTTAGTTGTCATTTTTTATAAGGTTTCAAAAGAGAGAGGGAGGCAGAATGAGCATGTTAAATGAATTCATTAATTAGAAGAGTAGAAACACATATATGAAAATCTTATAAAACAGAGCATGAAAACGAAGATTTGTGTTCATGGAATCATAAGATCAACATATAGAGGCATTCATGTAATGGAAATAAAACATAAAATTCAACTTGATGAGGTTACAGAGAAAAAACAATGCTCATTAGCATACCAGTGGAGTCCCAAGATTATAGCTGCAACATGTCTTTGATTTCATTGAGAAAAAGTCTGTACAATAGCTCCAAACTACAAATAACAACTATCCAACCTCTAAAATGACTTGAGTTGGACTACTTATAGAAAATAGACGTGATGAAACCTCATTGGGTCGAAACCTGATCCAAAATACATCATAAATTCACTATATGAATCATTACCTAGAATCTAGGGAAGTTAGAAACAGTCTCCCCAAATTTAGCTAATAACTAGGCGTGTATGTCTCCTTAATTAATTACATGATTCCTCCACAATGAGAGGGAAAAAAAAAATATATATAATTCAAAAGACACCTCATAGGATATATGCAACCTCGAATTTTTTATTATTCTGGCTTGACAATTGTCCAAAATGAATCCAAGACAGAAGCGTAGCACCAATTAGCAGAAGTGTCGCGCCTCCCAATAGAAGTGTCACACCACTTTGAGGGTGATTTTGGCTTACCTTTATGCATCCATATGAAAATCTGAAGGTTGGGATAGGTAGCCTTGTGTGTCCTCTTTCCATCCCAACCCTGAAGCTGGGAAAATACCCCTTGGAAGGCCTTCAAATATCAATTCTCCCAACCTTACTCCAGAAGCGACGCGCACAGGCAAAATGAGTGGCAGAAGCATGAAAAAGAGGTTGATTTTTGAGTTTTTCTCCAAAACTAGGGGGTTTCATGAAAACCTAAGACCATATCTGAAAATTAAACTGAAAGAGAAATCCAAAAATTTATAAAAATCATCATTTGGAGGCTCTGAGGAAAAGTGACATGCCGCTGCGTGATGCTTCTGTACATCCAAAATTGCCAAAATTGCCAAAAATCCAAAAAAAAATCCAAATTGTTTTTGCAGAAATAGGGCTAAAAAATTGATCAATATCTCTACAAAAATAACGTTTTTTTTTTAAATTTAGAGTGGGTTATGTTTTTTGGCATGTTATGAACAAAAACCTCCTCCAATTTTCCAACATACGTTACCATTTGTTCATAATCCAAGTTTGATGTGGGTCACTAAAATTTGCAGAAGCATAGCGCACTCTCAACATAAGCATTGTGCCACTTTGAGAGGGAATTTTGAGACCTTACCTGAGGTTTTTGGGGCTGAAAGTGGTATTTTTGGACAACTTAGGATGTATGCTACACAATGGAGTCATCAAGAACTAAAAACCCCTACTCCAAACCCATGAAAATTTGACTTGAAGACAACCTATACAAAAGTGTAGTAAATGACCTGGAGCAACTGTATTTTGGGCATTTCTCTCAAATCATAACACATGTGCATAAAATAAAGGATTTTTTTTTTATTTTTTCTATTATTGACAAAAAAACTATCACTTTTGTCAAATTCATCTTCATTACTTGAGAAAGTAGATTTGAAGTAGGAATGTCCTTGTGTGCAATGTAAACCCTAGCCTGATCACAAAACTCTGAAAATGATGCCATGGGTCTGAGTTGGCTCAAATATGGAATTATGAACTCCCATATTATACTTTATCTTCTCGCCTTCCGTGATTTTTGTCATAAAAAGGAAACCCTAGCTTGATACGAAGGAAAGGAAGGGTGAAAACTAGGAAAACATGGGAAAATGAGGGAACAAGTTTAGGGAGGGAAATGGAGGGGATAGGAGTTAGGGAAAAATATTAAAAAATAAGGGTAGATAGGGCAGTGTGTTATGAACACATTATAGGTGTAATTTTTGGAAATGGATAAGGGAAATAGGGCAAAAGGGCCTAAACACAGAGTTGACCTGTTATATCTGCAAAAGTGTAGTGAGGATTAGGGTTTGAGTGAAAATGGGAGAAATGAGAGATATGAGTGATATGGAATGACTTGGTAAGGTATGTGATTCATGTGTGAAGGTTACTAGATGATGAAAATAGGGGTTTTCTTGCTGAAGCAATCTAAAAATCAATGAAACCAAAAATGTAGTTAAAAACCCTAGAAGAGGGAATGCACCCTTTGCTGAAGAAATTGAGTTGAATTAAAGGTGAAGGATGATCACTTACTAACTTGGAAGCCTTTGAAACTTGAGAAATGATGAACTGACCCTTATTATGGTTTCTTATAGCTTGAATGGCAAAAATGTAGTAAACTGCCAATCTTTGGATGGTTGTGGAGAGTTGTGAGCATGAGAGAGGAGCTCTTTTGACCATGTAGCATACTTCTTGAAAAAGGACAAGTTTCCTTTGTTTTATTACCTATCTTTGCTAAATCCAAATTTAAATTATTTGTATGGTGAAAATGACTCTTTTTCACCTTCTTTACATGACATGATTTAACATTATGGTGGCAAAACAAAAGAGCCCTAGACCATAACCTAGATGGAGATATGTTGACTAATATATGACCCTAGGTGATCAATGGATGACATGACCTAATGAAATGATGATTACCATGAATGGAGTGAAGGGAGTAGCATTTCGGACCTAGACAATATTTACTGGAAAAAAAAAAAAATGAATTGAGAATTGGTTCAAAAGCATGAAAGTTTGTCCTAGGACCACTACCAAGTAAAATTGAAAGAGTATATTTGATCACTGACATTTAGACACTAATAGAAGAGAAGGGTGACATGAATTTTGGTTCAATGAGATGTTTAGTTGATTAGATTCTGGATCAGGGGAAAAAATTAGCTCAAAAAATAAAGTGCTCGGAATTGCACCAAACCATATTCAAAGTGATCGACTCGTTGCAAGGAATACAACACAACTCATTTAGTTGAAAACTGAGTTCATATGAGAAAGTTATGGTCTACTCATCACTGCTCAGAACAAGAAATTTTAAAAAAAATATTTCAGAATAGGTACATCTGATGACATGGTAGTCTATTCAGCATGCAAAGAATCTTCTTTAGTTTCTAGTCTAATGGGGTTGTGACAAGTGTCACTATTTTATTCACTAGTTTGGTTTATGAAGGTGCAAATTGCCCAATGTCCTCTAAGGCTGAACGTGGGTTCATTAAATTTTATGCGCTGGAAATTATTTTTTTAAATATATTAAAATTGGTTACTATATATATATATTAATATTTTATATGGTTTTATTTAATCATATATTATATTAAACTATTATATATATTAATATATATTTAATTACAAAACTTTATTATATTAAAAGTCCACATATTAAATTCATATTACAAATCCACATAATAAAACCTTACGTTGGTGCATATGGTGGGTTAACATGGTAGATAATTAATTTATATCTTAATAAACCATAAACGTTGGAACATATATGTATGGCCATTAAACTAAGGTTTATGTTGGCTTGTATGTGTGATGGTGTAACATGGTGCAAAACACTATTACAAGGCGAGGGGTCAGGGCTCGATCCCATGACATCCCCCTTTCCATCGGAGCACAAGACCATTGCGCTATGGCTCTATCCTTTGAAAAAATTTGCTATAACATTATACTTGAATGTTAAATATGCTCTGATGGCTAGAACAAAAGGACTAGTCTGCGGGCTAGCCCCTCACCATCAGACCATGACACATGACCACGTCGGGGGCTCCTAAGACCGCGCTTAGTCCTAAAATCAGTTAATTAACACTTAATATGAATCTTATCTCCAATTAATGGCATGATTCACTTAGCGGCATATTTTTCGGAGTGTCATTTTTGGTAGACAACTCCAGATTTAGTCGGAGTTAACTCCAGTTTTCCAGAGTTGGAGGAAAAATTGGGGGAATTTTTTTTTTCCATAACTGAGGAGATTTTCGACCACTTTTGGCTCAAGGATAATCATTATTAGCATATTGGCATGCTCCGAATCCATTGGAATTGGTTTCAGAGGAAATGGAGCTCATCTCCAAGTGTTTTTGGTCACTTGAAGAATTTGGAAGCCGAAGGCCACCAGGAGGGAAGGCCATCCCTAGAGTTGCTGAAGGCCAATTTTAGTGAGTTTATAGTCAATTTTTGATGAATTTTATGCTATAAACACAATGGTATAGTTTATAGAGGCATTGGATCATATATGAAGGTGATGTTATCACTTTGGAGATTAAACAAGCCCATGGCCACCAAGGTTGGAGGTCAAGCCTAGAGGAGTTGGTAACCAAATTCAGAGATTGGATAGTCATTTTTGGGGTTTTCATGTCTTTTAAATCAATTGGAATAGTCATAAAATCCATTGGAGAATCAAAAATTATTTTAATCATACTTTTGACTCATAATCCCAAGAGGGAATAGCTAGTTAAAGCAGGTCCATGGAGATGTAGCCCAAGAGGGCTGAACTCCATCATCATCCATTGTGTTATTTGATTTTTGTGAGTTATTTTTCTGCATTTCGTTTTTTTTTATGAGTTTTAAAAATCTAATTAACTCATAATTACCTCATCAAATACACATGAAACTTGATAATTTTACCCCTTAACAAATGGTTAAATGAGATGATCCTTAAACACATTTTTAATACTGATGAGGGAGCTTGCATAGCAATAACACGTTTTCCCATATTTATATCAACTTGGTATTAGAGCTCAACAAAATTTTAGCTCATTTTAGCCACGGTTAGCTAATTCTTCTAAAGCTATTGGTTGAATTTGTGCAAGGAAAATTTAACAGGTTACTAAGTTTATGTGTGAAGGAGAAGGTGAAGATTGAGAATTCAGATTATCAAATCATAGAAAAGAAGCTTTGTTTGCATTGCATGTGTGATGTCATATTCATTAAGTTATGTTTCTATTATACCTTCCTCACAAAAACCCTTTGATAAAGAGATGTTGCAGAAACTCTACATCATGATTGATAGGATGCAAGAGAAGTATGAAGATGGAGGGAGAGCATCAAACTTCAAGAGGAGTTTATTTCCCTGAAGGAAGAGAAGCAAGAGCTTCTTGAAAATATGCATGAGATGAAGGCTCAGCTCCATATTGCAAATGATAACCTTGAAAATATGCATGAGATGGAGACTCAACTCTATGATGCCAAGGAAACCTTAGCCAAGCATGTGCTTCAAAAAGAGGTATGAAATTCAAGTTTATCTTCAATTTCCTCTCAAGATGAAAGTGTATGTTCTTTTGAAAGATACACAAGAGGAAGATGGGCCAAATTATTGATCAATATGGGTTATGAAGGTAAAGGATTGGGCAAACATGCACAAGGCGTAGTTGAGCCAATCATTGTTGAGGAAAGGCCTAAGTATTTGGGTCTTGGTTATGGACAACACGATGGAGAAAGCTCTAAAGACAAGGAGGCACATGAAGGTGTTCCAAGAAGGACTTTAATTTCATGTTCATGGCCTCAGATGTGTGAATATTTTGTTCATGAGGAATGCAATAGTTTTACACCCACTTTGCAAGCAGGTGCTCATAAGCATGCAACTAATGAGAATAGAAAACAAGAGGATTTTGAAAGCTCTACAATCATTGAATGAATTGTTGGAATTATGAAGAGAGCCATTACCTCATCAAATTCACCTCCTCAAGAAGGCGACAAAGGTGAATGTTCAAGGTATAAATTTTCTTTTAATAAAGTTGCTTTTGATTATGATAAACCTGGAAAATTCTCACATAAGATTTGGAGAAATTTTGCATGTTCCTTTTGTGGTTTGGATAACCATAATGTTTCAAGGTGTTGGAAGAGGATAGCCATGCACGGGAAAATTTTGAAACAAAGGAGGCAGAAAGACAAAGCAAACCATGTTGAAAAGAAGAGGCAATTGTTTTTCACTCATTGCCATAAGCAAAGAAATCTTGTAGACAAGTGTTGGACTTTGTATCCAGCAAGTCATCCACGACATTTGAAGAAGGTGGAGAAAGAGAATGGCAAGAACGGAAAATAGAATTCCATAATTGATGTGGGTCAAGATGATTCACTTTTTGATTAAGAGCAGCTGAAAGAAGCACCAATGAAATTCTTCGTTATTTTACATTGCATGTTGCATGTTTACGCCAAGAAGGTGATTGAAAGTGGAGTATGTTGACTCACTTTATTGCAGAAAAAATTTTTCATTTCAGCTTTAAGTACATGTACATATGAATTGGATTCTTGTACTTATGATTGTACTTGTGAGAGAGTTGAAGAATTGTATACATGCATCAGATTTTGTGTGGATGAACAATGGAATTTTGATAATTTCATTGTGCTTGAACATGCATGACTAATTGACTTATGTTGGTCGATTGATTTCTTTAACATGTATGTAGTCAACTGAAGAGTGTTGATCATTTTCACATGCATGAGTGTCGAATTGTGTTGGTCAATTATTGTATGTTGCATGCATGTCATATCGACTTGGAAGAAGTTGATTTTGTCTCCAACGATGGAAAGGATATGTTGACGAAGTGTTCCATGAAATGTGAAATTCTTTTTGTTTTGGGAAAATATTCGTAAATTGTTATACATGCTTATTCTTGACTTGAGATTCATTTGTATGAAGAGGCATGTTTTTTTCGACTTGTGTTGGTTGATGAATTTTTACACCAAGATCTGAGAGTACATGGCGATGTTCACATGATGTGAAATAGTTGTTTTGAAGGAGCAAGAGTGTTAGTGTCAGTTTTTTCATACTGCCATCAATGATCAAATTTACTCTTTTGCATTTGCATAGTAGGATTCCCATACCATAAATTTTCATCATTTCATTAGGTCATGGATTCATTGATGGTTGTGGTCTTTCATCAGTTTTCCCTTATGTGAAACTTGTTGATTCTCCTCTCTATGGTCTTCAGTCATAATTCACTTTCATTCCCAATTCATACTATCAGGTTAAAGGTTTGGTCTCAGTAGGTCCTAGGGTCTCATCATAGTCAAATTCATGATTCAAGTGTCAATAAATATCAGCAAGGTCATGAGGAGGTCAAATAAACTCAAAATGCACAGTATCTGGAAAAATAAAAGAGTTCTTCCATTGAAATTGATGTAATCTTCACTTCAAAACCATGTTTTGAGGTGAAAACATGGTACTTTTCTTTTATTATCATCTTTTATGTAATTTTATGTCTTCATATGTAATAACTTGAACTTTAGAAGTTGTTATCTCCACAAAGCCACCTCCCTGGATTTTAGAAGTATTTTCCACAGCATTTCCAATGTAAAATCATGTTCTAAGTATGTCCATCAAAAAGAGCCCAGAAAGAGCTTTCCAATGGTATATTACACTCCCCAAACTGAATTCTGGATTAGAAAATATGCCTAAGTGAACAAAAGTCCCCAAAGGCCTAACCCTACCTTTCTTTTTCATTTGGTCCCTTTAAAACCTTTACCTTTTATATAATTTTCATGCCTTTACCGAAAAATTTCCTTGCTCTTTTGTAATTGTTGCATCCTACAAATCCCGATGCAATTTTTTGTGAAACCAACTCCAAAAAGAGAAGAAAAGAGATATCAACGCCTTAGAAATACGCCACTTTGAGGGGGCAACCTCCAATACATTACTAGAATGAACAATTCTTGGATGATACAATTTACAAAACCTCCTTTCTATATATAGGAGTCCATGGGGCCATAATGTAATCCTAGTGGGCCACAATGTAATCCTAGCCGACCTAACAATAATAATTTAAGGGCACAATAATAACAAAAATGGGGGTTACAAGGGTACAATAATAACAATAAGGGGTTTACACTAACAATAATAAGGGGCTATACTAGTGATATAGGGACCTAACATGCCCCTCTCCTTCAAAAAAGTGTTGTCCTCAACACTTGAGTAGCTTCGGGTGCTTCCGTATAAAATTCTCATCCTCCCATGTAGAATCTTCAGTGGGTAAGTTCTTCCACTTGATGAGATACTCTGAAATTGATCGATTCCGTAGTTGTCGAGTTCTTGTTTCCGTGACCGCCTCAGGTTCCAATATGATTTTTCCTTCCTCATCAAGTTCTGGCAATATTGTTTGAACTGGAAGATTTTCACCTATAACCTTCTTTAAGCATGAAACATGGAAAACTGGATGTACTCGCAAAGAAGCGGGAAGCTCCAATTTGTATGCCATAGAACCAATCTTTTGCAACACCTTGTAAGGACCATAGTACTTTGGTGATAATTTATTATCCTTCTTAGCTTGCTTGAGGGACATTTGTTTGTATGGTTGTAGCCGTAAAAATGCCCAATCTCCTACATCAAAACTTCTCTCGCTGCGATGTTGATCTGCCTGTTGTTTCATTCAATTTTGTGCCAAATTCAGGCTACCCCTTAAGAGTTGGAGAACTTCTTGTTGATGCTCGATGTGATCTTCCACTGCTTGAACCTTTGAATTTTCTCTAAAGATGATGTAATGGATGGTGGATGATATCCATAAAGTACCATAAATGGGGTCATTTTTGCTGCAGTATGGAAGGAAGTGTTATACCACCATTCAGCGAGAGGTAACCACTTGACCCATTGTGTTTGTTTATCAGATACAAAAAAACGAAGATATCCTTCCAAAAATTTATTTACTATCTTAGTTTGACCATAAAATTGAGGATGATAAGATGAGCTATGAGCTAATTGAGTACCCAAACAAGAAAATAACTTCGTCCAAAAATTTCCAGTAAAAATGGGATCTTTGTCGCTCACAATAACCCTTGGGCTTCCATGTATCTTTTGAATTCTGTCCATAAATGTAGTAGCAACTGTACTTGCTTTAAATGGATGAGATAATGCACAAAAGTGTGCATACTTGGTAAGTCTATCAACTACCACCATGATGACACTCTTTCCTTCGGACTTAGGTAAACCTGTGATAAAATCCATTGAAATCTCCTCCCAACGTTGACTTGGAATGGATAAAGGTTGTAGAAGTCTCGGGTCTTGATTGTCTCAAATTTATTCTGCTGACAAATCAAACATTCCGCCACAAACTTTTGAATATCAGATTTAAGGCCATCCCAAAAAAATTATTTCTTCACCCTGTGGTAAGTTTTTAAAAATCCTGAGTGTCCTCCTAAAGGAGAAGTGTGCAATTCTAGAATAATCTTTTGTTTTAGTTGGGAATTCTTACAAAGATATAAGCGATCTTTGTACCATAAGGAATCATTTTTCCAACTAAATGTATCAGATGTACTAGGATCTTGCTGCAACTTTTGAATGAGCATCCATACATCTTTTTCCTTCTTCCATTCATCTCTTGCTTCGGTTATCCAATCTGGTTGGATAATAGAAATGGCACAAAGCAATGCTTCCACCTCTTCATTCTTTCTTGAGAGTGCATCTGCAACAACATTAAGCTTTCCTTTTTTGTAGATTATTCCAAAGTCATAACCCAACATCTTTGTGACCCATTTTTGCTACTCTTCTGAAGATAGTCTTTGTTCCAAAAAGTGTTTAAGACTATCATGATCATTTTTTACCTTGAAGTGTCTTGCCATTAGGTAAGTTCGCCATTTCTTTAGTGCATGCAGTATTGCTAACATTTCCTTCTCATAAATAAGTTTCTGTATGTTGGGGTTCCCATGTTTTGGCAGATTTCGCAATACCAAAAGATGAGACAACATCAAACCACTTTGGGGCCCTAGGATCTAGCCCTCCTGGACCCGAAGAGGGATCTCTCCAAATAGAGCAAGAATGATATATCTTTGAAAGCTCAAATTGAGATATTAGGCTAGGTATGAAGCAAAAATGGGGGGTTTAAATGATTTGGTTGGTTGGTTACTGGGTTGGTCAAGAGATCATAGACTGAGAAAGTAATGGGATAAAGGAAACAAAACAGCAGGAGGCTTCAGCAAAGAGGATAGGCCAAGACAGTGCCATCCATTGGGCTATGGAGTCATGAAAGGAAATTACTTGCATCCACTAGCCAAGGCTTTCAAAGGGCAAGTCATCTACACTAAAGGATATTTTAGGCAGATGGTGGAATGGAACATTAAGGAGAGAAAGTGGAAGAAGGAAAGACAACCAATTTTCTATCTATAGATCAGGTCAGAGGTCATTTAACTCCAGACCTGCTTGGACATACTCAAAGGCAGCTCTCAAAAAGGGACGAAGGGGCAGCTTATAGATCAGACCAGAGGTCATTTAACTCCAGGTCTGCTTTAGCAACTCCAAGGGAAAACAGAGATAAGATTGACGAAGAAACATCCAAGCAGCAAACCCACAAGTTCATACATCAGCCAGCAGGCAATAACATCCACTGCACTGGTTAAACCACATGAATTCGCTCTTAGATAACACATAAAGCAGAAAACATTACAGGTAGGGAGATCAGGAAACATAGGGCACCTAGCAAGGGTGAATCCTATGTTATACTTCTGTTTCCTACCAGAAGAACATGAAATAGTATGAAAATGTAATAAACAAAGTTAGGAAAAACATCACCAATAGTAATAGACCAGGATCCTGTGAAAAGTGCTTTGATTAATTGATGCAAAACAAGTCATGTACACTGAGCTCAATGGCTGATACAGTCCAGACTTTCTCCTCCCAGCCTATTACATACAACTACTCTGCTACTCCCTCCCACGACTGTTCTAACAGTCAAGAATGAATCCCTCTAACAGCAACTGTCACAGCAAGGCAACAACAACAACCTTTACATTATGTTCTCGGGGATTCTTATAGGAGAAGAGGAAGAAACAAAAGTAGGTGAAAAATTAAATGAGTCTCATTAAGACGGAATGGTGGAGGAAACCGAGTCCATTCTGCTTAATGGCGTTGTGCTGTACTCTGTAGATTGGTTGGAGACGTTTGTCAGGTCAAGATTGACCTCTGATATGTCCTTTAAGTCCTTACGGCGGTCTGGAACTTTGTGCTAGCTTTCTGGAATAAATGAACTGGATGGAAAATCTACAAGGCCGCTCCATACTTCCATAACTGCTGCCTGACAGTCTTGAATGGGCTTCAGTCAGTGTAATTAATTGTTTCAGGGCTTGAGGAGATATGGATATTTCTTGTAGGAAGGTGCACGTCTGGAGAAGAGTACTCTACTGCTATTAAACACAGGTAAGCTTTTGACGGTGTGCTTAAATATTCAAATTGTGTCCTTTCCTTTTAATGCGGGGTTAAACATTAATTACAAGCATTAACCCCCTCTAAATTACTTCTGCTGGTCCGCTGGCTGCTGCTGAAATGGCCCCTCTGTGCTATCTGCATAACGAATAATCCTGTTGTGAACCTGGGCAGTGGTAGTGGAGAAATGTTGCGGAGGCCGGAGGAATGGCGATGGAGGAGTTGAGAGCAATGAAAATAATGGAGAGCGGTGGAAGAAATGGTTAATAGTGTAAAAACCCAAGGATTAAACGTTTGGGCGAATAACACAGGGAAACAGAGAAAAACAATGAAGTGGAGCCACGGAGGTGGGACCCGCTACGGAGATCGCAAATCGCAAGAGCGGAAAGTGCGATGGCGAAGAGTGGTGCCAAACAGAAATCTTGCGCTTGCGATAATTCGATGGGGAAAATGCGATGGGCGGAAAGTGCGATGGTGTGATCCATTGCATCGCAAATATTTGCGATGGATTGGTCGAATACAAAAAATGAAAATGCGATTTGCGATCTGCACTATAAGCGGCGGGTTAATATATAAAAACTTTATAATAAAGTTCTATATGGAATGTATTTTCGGGGTATAGAAAAAGGGGAAGTGGTTTAGGCCTATGGTAAAGTTAAAAGTGGGTTTTAAGCCCATTTCAACGGATTTAAAGGCAAGAAGGGGTACGATAGAGGAATAAAGGGGAATGATGGCCAACAAAGAGTAAGGGAAGAAATTAAAGGGAATTCGAAAAGGTAAGAAGGGAAATAGAAGGGGAAACAAGTAGAAGCTAAGTGGGGGTTGAAATAAGAGGGAAAAGGGGGCCTTTGGGCATTTCTTCACAAAAAGAGAGGCTTTATAATACGAATCAGCAGAGGGGAATTTATCAAAGGATAAAAGACACATGGAGGCTTCAAGGAGACTGTGTTTTCAGAGGAAATGCATTCCTTGAAGGCTCAAAAACAATTTAGCCCCCGTTTTCTTGCCAAAAAATTTATAGGGGGGGCTAACAGTGGCTCCACATGGGGATGGCTTCTTCTTGAAGGAGTCAAGAATTCAGAAAATGATCTCTTGGTGTAGGCCAGGTGCCTGCTACTTGAACCATCCATTTCTTTCTTTGATCAGCTGCCATAAGCTATGAATACAACATATCAGCAGTAAAATTCTCCCAAACAACTACCTACCCACACTACAATTCTACAATTTTCCCTTGAGTGCATTTGAACTAGCAGACCCTTTACATTATTTTATTTTGAAAGCAAAAACAAACCTACTCTAAATCTACCCTTATTACTCCATGAGACCAGATTAGGCTGTTGGCCTCATAAGCTTCTCTACCTACACTACTACCTTCTAGGATTAGACTGTCTAGCAGGTTTCTTCTCTACATTCTAAGACAGAAAATAACTAACTACATGCTCATAGACTGAGCTTTATTGAGCTTTTCCTACCTACCCTACTCTAACTAGAAATATCTGATGTTCTAGGTGATACAATAATGCCAATGTAGCCAGTCAAGAAGTAATAAAAAAGGATATTAGCACTGGCTGCATATCAGATATAACCACAGGGTGCTCTGCCCGTGGTCCTTCAAAATTGTGGTCACCATCAGTAGTGACCTTTCCTGATGAAACTGGCCCGTGCTAAGGATCAACGCTGGAGTATTTGAGCGCATCAGGGCCTCCACGTATTCTGCCACAGGATCAATGAGCATATGATGTGCACTTTCTTCACTTAGGCCTTCCATGATTGGTAGGTTGTTTGCGTCCTGGGCGGCTTCGGTTATTGCATCTTCCACTGCATCTCCAGAGTGGCTTTTAAGAGTCGGATCATCTTCTTCTTGCATTTTGAGCAACAGCGGAATTTCTTCGTTTTTAGGGGGCGGGAGACTTTCCAAGAATGCTCTCGGGTCTCTGAACTCGTATGATTTCTCTTGTGAGCTCAAAAGTTCGAACTCAGCTTCATATCTCTCAACCACCAAATCGAGAAACATCTTCTTAAGCACAGGTAGAGTATTGAGTGCTGAGCTGATAGGGACAATCTCTAGAAGGTCCTCCCATTCAATTTCTGCCAGTACACTCGCTATTCCACTCTGAAACCCTGCTATGAGGCTTGGATCTATTTCTGCACATTGTTCAGAGTCCTCCATTAGCGAAGTGACTGGATCTTCGGCAAGGATGATGTTGTACTGCGACATGGTCTCCCAGTGGAGTCTCGTGAAACCAAGATAATCAGTGGCCTGCTGATCACCTGTGGAGTTTTTTTATCATTCAGGAATTGTGGAGTTGCCAGGTGGATGATTTACAACTTACTGTCCACCACAGTGGTTTACCAAATCAAAGCTGACTGATCTATTCCCTAGTGGAGTCGCCATTATGTTGGGTTTCCCATGTTTTGGCAGATTTGGCAATACCAAAAGATGAGACAACATCAAACCACTTTGGGGCCCTAGGATCTAGCCCTCCTAGACCCGGAGAGGGATCTCTCCAAATAGAGCAAGAATGATATATATTTGAAAGCTCAAATTGAGATATTAGGTTAGGTATGAAGCAAAAATGGGGGGTTTAAATGATTTGGTTGGTTGGTTGCTGGGTTGGTCAGGAGATCATAGATTGAGAAAGTAATGGGAGAAAGGAAACAAAACAGCAAGAGGCTTCAGCAAAGAGGATAGGCCAAGACAGTGCCATCCATTGGGCTATGGAGTCATGAAAGGAAATTACTTGCATCCACTAGCCAAGGCTTTCAAAGGGCAAATCATCTACACTAAAGGATATTTTAGGCAGATGGTGGAATGGAACATTAAGGAGAGAAAGTGGAAGAAGGAAAGACAACCAATTTTCTGTCTATAGATCAGGTCAGAGGTCATTTAACTCCAGACCTGCTTGGACATACTCAAAGGAAGCTCTCAAAAAGGGACGAAGGGGTAGCTTATAGATCGGACCAGAGGTCATTTAACTCCAGGTCTGCTTTAGCAACTCCAAGGGAAAACAGAGATAAGTTAAACAGAAGGGATCTTAGAAAGGCCAGCTGGTCGCGCAAGGATCCTAGTGGACAGGGCTAACACTCATCCCCAGTGTTCCCAAACCTTCTAGCTTAAACCCAGCAAGAACATCTAAGAACTGATTCAACCAATTCATACATCAGAGAGTAGGAAATAACATCCACTACACTGGTTAAATCAACTGAAATCAACTCTTAGATAGCACATAAGGCAGAAAGCATTAAAGGTAGGGAGAGCAGGAAACAAAGGGCACCTAACAAGGGTGAATCCTATGTTATACTTCTGTCTACCAGAATAACATGAAACAGTATGAAAATGTGATATATAGAGTTAGAAAAAACATTACCAATAGTAATAGACCAGGATCCTGTGAAATGTGCTTTGATTGATTGATGCAAATCCAGTCATGTACACTGAGCTCAATGGCTAATACAGTCCAGACTTTCTCCTCCCAGCCTATTATATACAACTACTCGGCTACTCCCTCCCACGACTGTTATAACAGTCAAGAATGAATCCCTCTAACAGCAACTGCCACAGCAAGGCAACAACAACAACCTTTACATTATGTTCTCGGGGATTCTTATAGGAGAAGAGGAAGAAACAGAAGTAGGTGAACAATTAAATGAGTCTCATTAAGAAGGAATGGTGGAGGAAACAAAGTCCATTCTGCTTAATGGCGTTGTGCTGTACTCTGTATATTGGTTGGAGACGTTTTTCAGGTCGAGATTGACCTCTGATATGTTCTTTAAGTCCTTACGGCAGTCTGGAAATTTGTGCTAGCTTTCTGGAGTAAATGAACTGGATGGAAAATCTGCAAGGCCGCTCCATACTTCCATAACTACTGCCTGACTGTCTTGAATGGGCTTCAGTCAGTGTAATTAATCATTTCAGGGCTCGAGGAGATATGGAGATTTCTTGTAGGAAGGTGCACATCTGGAGAAGAGTACTCTACTACTATTAAACACAGGTAAGCTTTTGACGGTGTGCTTAAATCTTCAAACTGTGTCATTTCCTTTGAATGTGGGGTTAAACATTAATTACAAGCATTAACCCCCTCTGAATTACTTCTGCTGGTCCGCTAGCCGCTGCTGAAATGGCCCCTTTGTGCTATCTGCATAATGAATAATCATGTTGTGAACCTGGGCAGTGGTAGTGGAGAAATGTTGCGGAGGCCGGAGGAATGGCGGTGGATCAGTTGAGAGCAATGAAAATAATGGAGAGCGGCGGAATAAATGGTTAATAGTGTAAAAACCCAAGGATTAAACGTTTGGGTGAATAACACAGGGAAATGGAGAAAAACAATGAAGTGGAGCCATGGAGGTGGGACCCGCTACGGAGATCGCAAATCGCAAGAGCGGAAAGTGTGATGGCAGAGAGTGGCGCCAAACAGAAATCTTGCACTTGCGATAATGCGATGGGGAAAATGCAATGGACGGAAAGTGCGATGGGGAAAATGCGATGGGCGGAAAATGCGATGGGGAAAATGCGATGGGCGGAAAGTGCGATGGCGTGATCCATTGCATCGCAAATATTTGCGATGGATTGGTCGAACACAAACAATGAAAATGCGATTTGTGAACTGCGCTATAAGCGGCGGGTTAATATATAAAAACTTTATAATAAAGTTCTATATGGAATGTATTTGCGGGGTATAGAAAAAGGGGAAGTGGTTTAGGCCTATGGTAAAGTTAAAAGTGGGTTTTAAGCCCATTTCAACGGATTTAAAGGCAAGAAGGGGTACGATAGAGGAATAAAGGGGAATGATGGCCAACAAAGGGTAAGGGAAAAAATTAAAGGGAATTCGAAAAGGTAAGAAGGGAAATATAAGGGGAAACAAGTAGAAGCTAAGTGGGGGTTGAAATAAGAGGGAAAAGGGGGCCTTTGGGCATTTCTTCACAAATAGAGAGGCTTTATAATAGGAATCAGCAGAGGGGAATTTATCAAAGGATAAAAGACACATGGAGGCTTCAAGGAGACTGTGTTTTTAGAAGAAATGCATTCCTTGAAGGCTCAAAAACAATTTAGCCCCCGTTTGCTTGCCAAAAAATTCAAAGGGGGCTAACACTGTAAATATTTTCCTTTGATTGGACGACTTTCAAAAGTAATGGGTCTTCCTTCCTACATTAAAACAGCACCAATTCCATTTCCTGAGGCATCACATTCCACAATAAAGGTTTTTGCGAAGTCTGGCGTAGCTAAGACAGACGCTAGGCACATTGCCTCTTTAAGATGTTCAAAGGACTTAGTTGCTTTAGGAGTCCATGAAAATTCATCTCTCTTCAATAATATTGTTAGAGGTGTTGCTATTCTCCCATAATTCTTAACAAACATGCGATAATACCCTGTTAACCTGAGAAATCCTCGCAACTTCTTTATGGTTTTGGGGACTTTCCATTCCTTAATGGCTTTAATTTTGTTAGGGTCTACTTTAACACCCTCGTGAGATACAATATGACCCAAATATTCCACCTCTTGTACTCCAAAGAAACATTTGGATGTTTTTTCATATAATTTTTTCTCCTGCAATAGTTTGAGCACCCTGTCAACATGTTCAACATGATCCTTCCAAGACCCGCTGTAGATTAGTATATCATCAAAAAATACTAGCACAAATTTTCTAAGGAAGGGTTTGAAAATGGAATTCATCAACCCTTGAAATGTAGAAGGTGCATTGGTAAGGCCAAAAGGCATGACCAAAAAATTCATAATGACCCTCATGAGTTCGAAATGTTGTTTTTGGAATATCTTCAGTCTTCATTCTAATTTGATGATATCCTGAACGAAGATCCAACTTGGTAAAATAAATTCTCCATGTAATTCATCCAATAATTCATCAATCACAGGAATGGGAAATTTGTCTTTAATGGTGAGCTTATTGAGCTCCCTATAATCTGGACACATTCGCCATGATCCATCCTTCTTGTGTACCAATACCATAGGAGCAGAGAAAGAACTTTGACTAGGTTGAATTATACCCGCCTCTAACATTTCTGCAATCATACGTTCAATTTCGCTCTTTTGGAAGTAAGGATATCTATAAGGCCTGATGTTTGGAGGAACACTTCCGGGAATCAAATGAATAGCATGATCATGATCACGAATAGGTGGGAGTCCTTTGGGAGTTTCAAACACCTTGGAATGATTGTCCAAGACTTGTTGGAGATCTGCAGAAATAGATGATTTTGATGTTGGAACTTCTAGTGAGCATAATTGTGCAATTACGCCTCGTTGCTCTTTCTTTAGAAGCTTTGTCATAACATTAGAGCTTATTATCCTTCCCGGCTTCCCTTCAATACCCCGTAATTCGACTTCCTTTCCTTCTGAAAAAAATTTCAAGAAAAGTTCTTGAAAATTAAAAGCTACCGTCCCCAAAGATTGTAACCATTGTACTCCTAGTACAACATTAGCACCTCCCATAGGAATGGAAAGCATTGGACCAGTCAATACATATTCCCCCATGGTTAGCTTGATATTATGGAATTTTCCAGAGCAATTTATAGTTCCTCCATTTGCAACCATCACTTGACATTCTGGTGCTGGGCATAGGAAACAATTTAATTCCTTGGCTACCTTACAATGAATAAAATTATGGGTGCTACCTGAATCAATCAACACTATTACCTTTTTCTTCTTGATCTGTCCTTCTATCTTGATATTTTGAGGAGTGGTAATTCCTTCCAGTGCATTACACGATATGGTCGGATTCATTTCTTCCTCTTCTAGGGCTGGTTCCTGGTGTATATCCTCTTCTTGTTCATTTTCTTCTTCCTCTTCACAATCTATGTAAAATAATTTCTTCTCGACACACTTATGACCTTTAGTGTATTTGCTATCACAACTGTAGCAAATCCCTTTTGCTCTTTTTTCTTCCAATTGTTGTGGTGTCAACCTTGTAGGTTGTGGAAATCTAGGCGTAGCAACACTTCCTTCTTTATAGAATTAAGTGGTAGGCTTCCTTGTCGCCATAATTTTACATTCAACTTTCCTTGCCTACCTGAATGCCTTCTCCAATGAATTAGGTTCCAAAACATGAACTTCATGTTGTATGTTATCCTTTAGAGTGCCTATGAAGAGACCAATCTTGTGTTCCTCTGGAATAAAAGTTACCCTTCTATTCAATTTTTTGAGGTCCTCAATGTGTTGCCCCACTAAACCCTTTTGTTTAAGATTTATCAATTGGCTAAAGAAGGTGTTTCTCTTTGTATCCTCATAATGTGCTATCATTTCCTCCGTAAAAATTGACCAAGTGACAATTTTTTACGGGAGAAAAGCCATCGATACCATACAAATGTATTTTTTTCTAAATGTAAAGTTGCAATGCGTACCTTTTGTGTGTTTTTCACGTTATGGAGATCAAAATATTTCTTCTTCTGTAGTATCCATGTTACAGGATCCTTTCCATCAAACTTCCTCATATCCATATTTGGAATATGGTGGTTCTTCCCGCCAACATTAGAGTTTATGAAATCATGAATAAAATTTATTTTGTTCTCATCATGAGGTTCTTCTGCTATCTTTTCACCATTAGGAAACATTTCTTGTATCAACTTTGTCAAACCTTCCATGTTTGCTTTTAGAACATTCTTCATGTTTTCCATTTTCTCATCGATCTTAGCTTCCATGTCATCGATCTTAGATTCCATGCTAGCCTCCATGCCATCTATCTTAGATTCCATGCCATTTATCTTAGATTACATGCCTTTATTCAAACCATCCATCTTATTTTCCACGCCTTTCTTCAAAACTTCCATGTCATTTTTTGTTGCTCTTTGCGAGGGAGAAATTTGTTGCACTTGCTCTTGTAATTTTGATATGTCATGTTGCCATTCTTCGTCTTCATGAGTCATAGTAGAGCTTTCCAAAGGCTTAATGGGTGTTGAATTATTTTTAGGGGCCATTTTATAATCCAATACTGATATCTATTCTACAATATGCCCTTGCAATCATGTCAAATTGATTCTTCAAACAAGACTTATGCAATTCGGAAAAAAAATACACACCTTTTACTTGCTTTTGAGGAGCTCGATATTGAAATTGGATTATCTCTGTGATTGTGGCTCTTAAATATCTGAAATTCAGCACTGAATTAGCCCTCTAAATTCTGTTTTGAATGCCACAGGTCTGACTTGATTTGGATTCTCCAAGACAAAGTTATGTCCAATCTCCCACAATGACCTAATTATGGACTAGTTCAGTATAACGAACTTGTATGGCTTTCCACGTGTCACTGTTTCATCCTCCACCTCATAAATTGATAGCCAAGAAACTACAGTTTGTGTACTTGTGAAAAAATTTTACGGCACTCCAATCCGATGCTCAGAGAGAGAGTTATTGAAATTTTCCCACGATCACCTCTTTGAGATGAAATTCGGGAGCATGAAAAAGAACTACCTTCCACAGATCATATCTCCAAAAATGTTGTGAACCAAGCTCTGAAATTTTTTGAAAAGTTTCCTTAGGATTTCTGCTTCGCACCATAAACATTTCAGATTTCTGCTTCGCACCATAAACATTTCAGATTTTAAATTCCACGATGACCTGTTTAGGAGCCTGAAAAAAGACCTAAATTCCACAGATCATATCTCCGAAAATATTTTGAACCAAGCTCTAAATTTTTTATAAAATCTTCCTCAGGATGTCAGATTCGCACCCTAAAAATTTCAGCTTCTGAAACTTCGTAGAAAAAACATTATAGCGAACATGCCACGATGACCTGTTTGGAGCAGCGAAACCCTAGAATCCAAAGCTTTGATACCAAATGTTGTGAAACCAGCTCCAAAAAGAGAAGAAAAGAGATATAAACGCCTTAGAAATAAGCCACTTCAAGGCGGCAACCTCCAATACATTACATGAATGAATAATTCTTGGATGATACAATTTACAAAACCTCCTTTCTATATATAGGAGTCCATGGGGCCATAATGTAATCCTAGTGGGCCACAATGTAATCCTAGCTGAGCTAACAGTAATAATTTAAGGGCACAATAATAAAAAAATGGGGGCTACAAGGGTACAATAATAACAATAATGGGTTTACACTAACAATAATAAGGGACTATACTAGTGATATAGGGACCTAACATGATTGATCGCATCGCAAAAGTCCTGCTTTCGATCCGATCGCATCGCATCACATTGTCCATTGGCTCCCGATTGACCATTCCTCGATTACATACCTCCGATTGACCCCCTCCGATCATATCCCAACCGTTGATCTTCTCAACAATCCGATGCCCCACATGTAATCGCATCACAACTTTGTCCACACTCCTTTCATTTCTTCTTATGTGATTGACTCCCGACGCGCTTCCCCGATTGCATATCCACCATCCATTCGCCCTTCCGATTGGAAAAATCACAAGCCATCGCATCATCGCAATCGGAATTTTTCCCATGAAAATTCACTCCCGCTCATCCGCCAATTCTAATTGCAATTTTCCCAGGTGCCACCATAAGGCCTTTCCGTCCCGCTCTAAATAAAAGTGTTTTCCCTTTGTAAAAGAGATAAAACGATTTTGAAAGTTTTCTAAGTGTTTCATCGCATTCTATGTTTTCACACCACCATGTCCTTTGCACTCCCTTCCTCCGATGAGATTGATCGCATATTTCATTCCCACATCCCTTTGCTTCTGTTCCACTTCCCTTCCAATTTCCAATTGCGATTATCCCCCGGTCCCACCAAAACCCTTCTGCCTTTTCAGTGAAAAAAGGGTTTTTTCCTTTGTAAAAGTGCAAACTCATTTTTTTATTTGTTTTACAAGGACTTTTCCTCCATCACAAAGTCTCCGCCCAACGTATTATCATTTGTCCCACTATGTTCTATCTCCGCACATCAGTTTCCTCCGATGCGATTATTGCATCACCATATTTCATTTTGCACAGTACTAAACCCGCTTCCTCCTCCCTGCCGATGCGATTGATCACACATCACCAATCGCAATCGCCGATTTCCATCATGTTTAGACCCGCTCCCTTTCCTGATTGCGATTGCAATTCTCCCTGTGCCCACCTCCCTTTTCCTTCGCTCTTTTTCAATCAAAAAGGGACTTTCCTTCATTAAAGGGGAAAATGTGATTTTTATTAGTTTCAAAAGGCATTTCTCGGCATGAAAGAGATTTTCAACAAAGAAAAATAGTCAAGGCCAAGAACTAAATATAAACCAGAGACATCTACAGCAAACAATGAAAAGGGGATATGTTCTTCAGAATTCCTATTTTCATTCATTTAGTGTAACCACAAATTCTCCAGATGGTCAAATCTATTGTTTCTCCTTCTTTTCAGGGGCAGATTGTTGGTCGTTTCCTATGTTTAGATTTCGGTTCCTGAGGTGGTGAAACAACTCCTTCTTCTGTGGACCTACTCCCCTCAATCTCTATTTATTTAATGTAATTCTTCATCATTGTAAAGGGGGGAATAAAGGGCGGAATAAGTTGGAAATCAAGGAGGACGCTCTGCGCTCCATTTGTAACAGTTTGGCAGGGAATTAATAAAGATATGTAGCTCTGATTTGTGGGATCCCTGCGGTATGTATTTTAGCATTTTTTTTTCCTTTGTGTTCATCTATTAATTGTTATGTTTACCATTCATTCATTCACATCTCTGGTTGAATTCTTTCAAGATAGATAGGTAGAATCCATTGTATAATGTTCTGCCTTGAGAAATTATTCAACACTCTATGTTTTCTACTGTTTGAAAAGGATCCATCTCCTATGCCCTTTTCAGCTCCTCACCAGTCTTAATCATCTCACCATTATTTGAACTAAATTGTTAAAATCCCTACCTACTTTGCCCCATGAAATACCTTGTATCTCTAATTTAATTCCCCAGTTTCAAACTGGTCAACCCCATCTGTTCCATACAACCCTGAAAATTTATAAAAACATTTCCAGTTATTATACCTAACCTAAAATTAGTTTACTCTTATATTTCATTGAATATTTTTCCTGGAGAGAGACCTCTCCTGACCTTGTAGGGCTAGCTAAAAGGATGAGCGTGGTATGAGGTTACCCTAATTTGCCTTCTTTCAGCCTAAGGTTCAAATTAGGTGATAAGATTTCTGGCGACTCCGCTAGGGAACATATTTAGCATAAAATACTGATCACCCCAGTAGTATCTTCCATATAAATTATTGGACTCTGGATGATGAGGTTTAGAGTTTGCTAGGCTGAAATAAAACATTGTTAATAAGAAATTTGACCACACTAGCTTTGAGGAGATACACAAGGGCCAATCTAGATCCAAATCCTCCCCCTGTGTTTGAAAATCCTAATCTCATTCCAAGGATAGTCAGAAGACAAGAAGGATCACTAAGTCCTAGACCTATTTTTAGATCCCATACCTGGCCCAGCAAGTGGTTGTTTGTAGAAGACCTTTCTTTTGATGAGTGTTTTGAGCTTTCTTTGTTCAGAAATAAGTCAGAAACTACACTTTATGACATAGTTTTAGATCCTGAATTTCTTTTAGATCTTGAAATTCAAAGGGTAAATACATCAATTGATGATTATATTTTGAAATCCCATCAGACATCTATCACTGTAACCAATATCCCTGACCCTTCAAATTTATCTAAAACACCATTTCCTCCCCTTAATTCATCAACATTTCCATCAGTTTCAGAAGTCAATTCTCAGCTTTCATCTCCTCCATCAACCTCTCCCTTGAATCCTAGTAGCACAAATACTGTTGTAAATCCACCTCAAGTCATGGCTGCCCGGTATGCACCCTTGGTTTTACCTCAGAACCTGAATGATATGCTTGCTGATTACCAAAGTAAAATACCTATCTTTGATGCCACTCAAAGCATCACAACCCAATAGCATGTTGATAAGATGAATGACTTCTTTGAACTTCATGAGGTAGAGGCAGAAAATGCAACCACAAGATTGTTTGTCCAAAGCTTTGGAGGTGAAGTTTTAAAATGGTTTAGAGCATTACCAGCAGGCTCTATCCACACTTTGCAAGAGCTACATAGACAATTGTTAGCCTGGTGGGAGGTAAAGAAAAACCCACTTCAAATCTTGTCTGAATATGAAAATATTAAAATAAATGTGGGTGAAACTGTATAGGATTATTGTGTGAGATTTAATGCTATGTATAACGTTATTCCAACCAACCTAAAACCCCCTATGGGGTTAGCTTTGCTCAAGTTTCCAAATGGTTTTGATGCTGATATGGCATATCAGCTACGAGAACAAGATCCTACCATGCTTGAAGCCACGCAGAAGATAGTTGTGAGTGTAGAAGATAATCTGCTGGCCAGAAGAGCACAGACAAAAGTTGAAAAGAGAGTAAGTTTGAAAGAAGAAGCATCCCCTTCAGACAGTAAGATGGATACTTTAATCCAAACAGTGGAGAAAATGGTTGATCGGTTGACTATTTCAGATAGACCTGAAGCTCAAATCAGGAATCCAAATTTTAGAGGACAGCAGCAGCCACAATTCTGAATTAAGTAGAGGGAACATAGAACGCAGGACCAAGCAACGCCACAGTAATAGATCAGAACTCCATTGCAGCAAAATTATGTTCAGGGAATGGAAACAGATGATGATGACGATCCATTCATTGAAGCCAACCATTTCTTCACTGTTGTTGGTGCGCCCATATTTCTCACAGAAGATGAGGAATATACAGCAATTGCAGACATTCGAAAAGATGAAGATTTCATATTGGCCAATGGTGTAGTGTTAGAAGAAGAGTCTGACGATTATCAAAGAGGATACATTAATGCTTTTTCTGCGCAACATAAATAGTATTCTTTGAGGAGCAGAGATGTGCCAATCAATCCTATTCAAAAGAGAAAAGAGCTGCAATCGAAAAACAACTCCTCAAATACTCAAAGAAAAGGGAAAGAGCCTGCTAATCCTTCTCCCAGCAAGGCATCCTCAGCGACTAACGTTGCAAATGAAAAGAACTATCATAGCACAACAAAGGAGAAAGTAGAGAAGAAATATCTTCCCATCAAAGAGGTAGAAAAAGTCCCATATTTTAATTTGGAAAATGAAATTTCTAAGCTGAAGTTGTCCATGCCCTTGACTGAGTTGGTTAAAAACAACACTTATAAACATCAAGTGTCTAGAATTTCGCAAATAGATTCTGTATCAGCTATGGTAAATGTTGAAGATTATTATCCTGAACTCATTTTTGGTCCAGCCATAGAAGGTCAGTCTGAAGAAAGTGAAGTCCCTCCCTTCTACCTAAGTCTTAGATTACATGAGTTCATTTTACATAATGTTATGTTGGACTCCGGAGCCTCGCATAACTTGATGCCTAAAGCCATTATGGAGAAGTTGGGTCTTGATATTACCCGCAAATACCATGATTTGTATTCCTTTGACTCCGGTAGGGTCCATTGTATTGGTCTTATCAAAGACTTGGTAGTATCTTTAGACCAAATCCCAGCCAAAAATGTTTTGATGGATGTAGTTGTTGCTGATGTTCCACCACGATTTGGAATGATTTTGTCTAGGTCAAGGGGTGAAAAACTAAAAGGAACCATTCAGCTTGACTTCTCTTATGCCACCATTCTTGCGTTCGGTCAGTTGAGAAAACTATACAGGGAGAAGAAAATGAAATGCATGATTACTAGCAAAGAGAAGCCATTTAATCATCCAATTAATTCATTCCACACAGATTTAGAGTCATTTTTATTATATTCAGATGGTGGTTTGAATGATGAAAATGTTCAGTTGGTAGAAGTAGATGAGATAGCTAAAATTTTAGAAAAATTTAGGGAATTCCTTAAACAGGAAAAAGATAAAGCAGCAAGAATTTCTGAGCTTCCTGCCTGCCAGCAGCAAAATGACAGTGAACAACAGAAAGATACAGAAATCAGTCTAGATAAAGTAAAGAAAGAAGAAAAATTTAAGCATCTAGCAGAAGAAGAAGAAGGCCTTTGGAGCATGGATTTTGATGGAGTTGTTGGTAAGGACGGAGCTGGTATAGGAATATGGATTCAGAGCCCTCTTTTCCAACCTGAAAAAGTTCCTAGTAATGTTAGAGTATGTGCTTACAAGTTAGCTTTTGACTGCTCTAACAATGAAGCAGAGTATGAAGCTTTGATTGCAGGTTTGAAAATTTTGAACAAGCTAAATGCAAAGAGGATTTATTTCTATGGAGATTCTGAGTTCATAATCAAACAGGTAAAAGGAGAGTATCAAGCAAAGCATCCACAATTGAGGGCCTACAAAAATTCAGTCCTAGACATTTTGAGGACGTTTTCTAAGTACACTTTGACAGCAGTACCCCGAATGCAGAATCTTATTGCAGATTCTCTTGCCACCACTGCAAGCAATTTGAAGATTCCAATGAACTCCAGCAACAAATTTGAAATTTATGTTAAACATCTGCCTGTTGTTCCAGATAATTTAAGTTATGGGCAAGTGTTTTGGGATGACAATGAAATCAATGCTTTTTTGCAGAGTGAAGGAAAATTCAAGGATACTCCCATAGAAGGTGATTATGAGGTCGAAGATCAAGGAATCGAAACAAATCAGATGGACATATTGCAGTTGAAAGAAAATGTAATTCCCAGAGGTCTCATACCTTTAGAGGAGCTTTTTGATCAAGATGATATTGCAAAGAAACCAAGCTTGGTGCCTACTGATAAAGGAGTTGAAGATGTGAATATGGGAACAGCTGACAAGCCTAAGCTTGTGAAGTTATCAAAAGCATTGTCCCCTGAGGTAAAGGAACAGTATGTTAAATTACTTTCTGAATTTTCTGATGTATTTGCATGGGATTTTTCATATTTGAAGGTGTATGAAAAAAACATAATTCAACATATTATTCCCATCAAACCAGATTAGAAGCCATTTAGACAGAATATGAGAAGAATCAACCCAAAGCTGCTGCCATCCATTGAAAAAGAGGTAAACAGATTATATAAAGCTGGTATCATTGTCCCAATTAGATTTTCTAACTGGATTTCAAATTTGGTCCCAGTACGTAAAAAGACAGGAGAAATAAGGTTGTATATAGATTTCCGGAATCTGAATAGAGCATCCTTGAAGGATAACTATCCACTTCCAAAGATGGACCATATTCTACAGAGAGTAGTTGGAGCATCAAGGACGTCACTACTTGATGGCTACTCAGGCTATAATCAGATCTTGGTGCATGAAAAAGACCAAGACAAAACTGCTTTCACAACACCCTGGGGAACTTTCCAGTATGCCAAAATGCCATTTGGTCTGAAGAATGCTGGAGCCACTTTCCAACGAGCAATGGATATTGATTTTTCCAATGAAAAGTATGTTTTTATTGTTGTTTATTTGGATGATCTGACAGTTTTTTCTAGTTCTGATGATGAACATTTGCACCACTTGAGTGTTGTGTTTCAGCGATGCAGAAAGTTTGGGATTTCTCTCAATCTGAACAAAATTCTATTTGCTATGGATGAAGGCAAGTTGCTAGGGAATATCATCTCTAAATATGGTATCCACATTGATCCTTCAAGAGTGGAGGCCATCCAGCACATAGACCTCCCACATAACAAAAAGTAGATTCAGGAATTTAATGGTAAGATGAACTTCTTGCGCAGATTTATACCCAATTTGGCTAAACATGTAAGAGAAATGACTAATATGTTGAAAAGGGATAACACTGTCAAATGGAGTGAGGAGGCTATCAAGACATTTAGTCTAGTAAAGTTTGCTCTTTCCAATGCCCCAATCTTGATCAGTCCTAATTACACTCAAGATTTCATTATATTTTCATTTGCATCGGAGCATACTATCGCTGCGGTATTGATGCAAAAGAGAGATTAGATAGAACAGCCCATTGCATTTTTCATTAGGACCATTCGAGATGCTGCTTTGCGGTATAACATCATTGAGAAACAGGAATTGGCCCTTATAAAATCATTGAAGGATTTTAGAGTATACATTCTGCATTCACATACTATAGCATATGTTCCTAATGCTGCAGTAAAAGATGTCTTGATGCAAACTGATCTAGAGGGAAGAAGAGATAAGTGGATAGCAGTAATTTTGGAATATGATTTGGAGATCAAACCCACGAAGTTGATCAAAGGACAAGGCTTGGAAAAGCTAATGGACCAATCAAACCTGCGTGCTTTGGATATAAATCTCATAGCAGCAATGTCAAAAGATGAGGATAAAGGTTTTCTTGTTCCAGTTTCAGAAATTTTTCTACAATCCCCATGGTATTCAGACATAGTCTATGTTCTTCAGCACCTTTCACCACCTCCCGGGATGTCTAGAAGCAAAGGTAGATCACTGAAACTTAAGTCTGCTAAATTCTGTATTTTAAATCGTGCTCTTTATTGGAAATATCCAGGAGGTATTCTTCTTAATTTTTTGGTTGAAGATGAGGCTCAAAAGGTGATGCATGACTTTCACAAAGGTGATTGTGGTGGTCATTTTTTTTTGAAAACTACAGCTAACATAGTGTTGAGAACAGGATATTATTGGCCCACCTTATTTTCAGATCTGTACAAAACAGTGATGAGCTGCCATGAGTGTCAAGTTTTCCAAGGAAAAAGGAAATTTCTTCCTCTTCCTTTGAAACTAATTTCAGTAAATGCTCCTTTCCAGTAGTGGGGACTTTATTTCATATGGGAAATCGATCCCACATCATCATCACAACACCGATGGATCTTGACAGGTACCAATTACTTCACCAAATGGATCGAGGCCATTCCAGTAAGGCAGGCCACTGATACGGTAATCATTCAATTCTTATAATCAAATATCTTGTCGCATTTTGGCTGCCCTCAAAAAATCATAACAAATAACACAGAAGCCTTTAGATCTAAAAATATGGTGGAATTCTGCGACAAATACAATATTGTGTTGGGCCATTCGACAGCATACTACCTGCAAGGCAACGGCCTGGAAGAATCCTCGAATAAATATCTGATAAACATAATCAATAAAATGCTGGAAGTGAACAAGAGGAACTGGCATTGAAAGCTCATCAACACGTTATGGGTAGATAGAGTCAGCAGCAAGAAATCCATAGGTTTGTCACCGTTTGAATTGGTTTATGGTATTGATGCTATTTTTCCCACGTCACTCACAGTTCCAGTCATGAGATTATTACAAGAGGCTCACAGTGAAGAGGACGATAATCAGCGAAGGATCAATCAAATGATCCACCTTCAGCAAACGAGGGAGGAAGTGTCACAGAATGCTATTTTTTTGCAGGAAAAGATAAAGAAAATCCATGACCATAAAGCCAAAGCAGAAAAGTTTCAGTTGGACGATGTGGTGTTGATATGGGATGCATGAAATGAGGAAAAAGGGAAGCATGATAAGTTCAACAACCTGTGGAAAGGACCATACAAGATTTCAGCATATAGGGGACAGAATGCTTTCTTGCTCTCAGAGATGAATGGCCAAGATTTCCCTGGAGGACCAGTGAATGGTAGGCTTTTGAAGCACTACCACTATTGAAGATAATGGATCCAAATTTATGTCACAACCATTGTATATACCATGCCATTTTTGGGAAAATTTCAGTTACACGGTCATTGAAGTTTGGGGCCTGTTGTACTGTACAACAACCCTCCCTTTTTTCGAGAATTTTAGAATAAAATTCATTTAGAAAATAGGGTCCCTTTTTTTTTTTTTAATATAGAATTAAAAGATTTAGAAATAAAGATTCATTGTTTTGAATGACTCATTTCATATCTTTGTTACCAAGTATGTACAAATAAATACAACATTCAAAAAACTTCCGATCCGATCAAAAATAAAAGACTTTATTATAGAAAATAAATCAATTACAAAAGTCTCATGAACAGTGATCGGAAATCGGAAATCGAGAAAATATTTGAGAGAAGTTTTACATACATGATCAAAATCTCTGATGTGATTATTCCAATCGCAAATCTCCAATCGCAAAGGATTTAAGTTATCTCATTTACATATTTTCAATGCGATGCGATCAATCGCAATCGCATAATCGGAACACTTTTAATAAACTCTTTGTGGTCAATTGAAAATTCCCCAATGCGATGCGATTTATTATAAGATACATTTCAAAAGGAAATAAACATTTGTTTCACTTAAATGAGAAGAATCCTTATATGATGGACCCCACCATATCGCAATCGGAAATCGGAGAAAGCCATTGATAATTCTTTTCGATTGAAACTCCCCAATGCAATATACCACCATCTAATCGGAAATCAGAGAAGTTTTGTAAACATAATCGGAAATCGGAGAAATCTTTATTGTGATATTTATACACCATTTGAATACTTTTGATGCGATTGATATTCATATACTATATACTTGTCACATCGGAAGAGTTCATAATAGGTAATTTAATATTATTTTCACAAGCGCTAAAACTCCAATAGTATGATCAACATTGAATAGAAAATCAAACAATATTGGATTATGATTCTGTTTTGAGTACGTGAGTGTGACCCAAACAAAATATTTAAGTGTTACACAGATTCAATAAATAATGAATCATGAACCCATAATTATTATAATCTCTCTTTTCAATTGCTTGTTTATCACGACTGAGAGCTTATTGCCTTGTAGAATCAAAGAACACCAAATCCTTTCATTCGCAGACAGAGGGAAACAATATCAGACACAGAAATGTCGAAGAGAACGAGGAGAACCAAGACTGTTGTTGCCGCTAAGTTTGTTGAGATTCCAACAGTCTCAAAGGAAAAGCCAGCAAAGCTGAAACTAGTTACGGATACATCATGTCAAGGGCTCGACAGAATGACATGGGAAGGAGTTTATAATCTATTGGAGAGTGAAAAACCTAAAGTCACAATAGCTAAGATATCAGTTCCTGATGAAAATAACTCAGCTTCCGACTCTAAAGTTACTGATAGAACACTTGCAAATTCATTCCTACATCGAATTGCAGCCATAGCAAACATCATGCCTTATTATGATGTGATTCGATGGGTCATCGATAATGTGGAAATAAAGAACAAAATTTTTATTTCGGCTTCTGGAGTAGCTTTTGGATCATTCAAAGTAGAAGACCTTAAAGCAATGTACCATCTCCCTGATCCGCAGAAGGTTTATAACAAATAATTTGTCAAAGAGTTTGCTGACAGCAATAAAGTTCAATCTGAACCTATCAAGGAATGGAGGAAAAATCCTGAAAAGCACAAAAATGAATCATCCGGTATGTATTCAGTATATTCTCTCTTACCCCCATACTGTTATGCCGCTGCTATGATGTGTAGATTATTTGGCAATAACAATTTTTCTAGGTTTTCTATACAAATGGTTCCTTTAATCCTAGCTGTTGTCAATTCCGAAATTATGGACTGGGTGGTTATTCTTTCTGATAGGATAGCTAATAGGATACTCGAATATAGACAAGATAAAACCGCTGGAAATACCACTCCCTTTTTCTTTTGTGCTTATATTCTAGACGCCCTTTGTTTCAATTCTGAGTTTCCCTTGTTAGGATGGAAATGGACTGCTAAATATCCCACTCCGATTCATATATATCATAAACTCCTTTGGAAAGTTCATTTCAAAGATCGTGTTTATAGGATATGTCATGGTTTCCTTATCCCAGTCCTTCAAACCATTTTCAATCGCTTCCCTCCAAGATTCTCCGACAAAGCTAAAGCTGACTTATCCTCAATAGGAGATTGGTTTGGAGAAGAAAAATTCACATATGTCAGGATTTTCGGGAGTATTGTGGAACCCCACGTTCTCCCTCTTATTATCCCAGATAAACTTCTAGCCCAGGAAATATCCTATCAATTGACAGTTGAAGGAATGTCCAGATCTCTGAGCAATAGTAAGAAAAAAATGTGGCCTTCGTTTCCATTCAATTGTGGACATTTTACTTTGAATGAATTCAAGCATGCAGAAAAGGAAGTCGCCAAAATAAAGGGTTTTAAATTGGAAACAATCCCGGGGAGACAGTATGATCCGCAAAAGATAGCTTTTAATGTTACTTCTTCAATTTCGATTGCTCGATTCGAGCATGAACCGGATGAATTTGATGATTTTTTTGTTTCATTAAATGACTTTTCTCAAGTCTATAATTTGGCCAAGTCCAAATTTCAGAAAGAAGAAATGAATAAATTTATGTTATTCAGAAAGCAAAGATTGTTGAAAGTTCCTCTAGATCAACTAAGAGTTCCTATGCAAGACGTAGAGATAGAAGATAAATCTGGCAAAATAATAGAAGAAGCATCTTTCAGTAAGGCCATTACACAGTCATCTACTGGCCAGGCCATTATACAGACACAAAAAGAAGCAACAGGAAATGATCTGATTGTACATATTCAGAAAGAAATCACTGATGGCAAACCCGATGAAAATATTGATCAGCAATCCACAGCTCAAACAGAGAAAGAATGCACAAGTACTGATACTAATGTGCATATTCAAAAGGAAGGTTCAGACAGCAAAACTAATGAACAAGAAGGGAATATGGAGATATCAGATACACAACTTGAAGGAAACACAACTACTGAGAAAGTAGTAGACCCTGTTGATCCTAATGTTTCCTCCCAATTGTTGAAACAATACAATCAATTTTCTCATCAATTAGGACTGGAAGATGATCCCAAAGAGAAAAATCCAGAAGATCAGGATGTTGAAATCATTCCTGAACATCCTACAGGACAAATTGTGTTGAAAATTGAGGAAATCACTCCTCTGGATGTATTCTACAGCCCTAAACATAAGGTTGTTGTTAAAAAACAGAGAAAAAGAAGGAAAATGGATCAAGACACAATTTTTGCTTCATATGAGGGATTCATGAGTATTGTTTATAAGAATGCTGAAGTGAATCCATCTGAGGATCTCACTAAGTTATACCAATATGCAGGAGCATACAGTGCTGCGACAATAGATAAAGCTGCAGAGGTTTCTCAGTTGATGACTCAGAAATATCTACATCTAGCTTTACTTGATGAACAAGCTCTAAACAAATAGCAACAGATGAATCAAGAAATTGCAAAGTTACAAAATTTGTTGCAATATGAGCAAGATACAAAGATTGTACAAGAAAAAGAATTTCAAGCAGCTTTAGACAAATTCAAGGATTTTCCCAAATTAAGTGAATTCAAAGCAGAAGCTCTTGAAGCTAATAAATTGTTGTCTCAGCAGTTAAATAATTTTTGTACAAAATTAACCCAAACAAAGCCATTTATTGATATCACATCATCTTTAATACAAGACATATTTACTCTCAGGCAAGAGATTGATGATGCCGATGAAAGGATTTCTAAATTTCTTACTTGGCAAGATACAGAAAAAGGAAGAAAAGCTAATCTTCCTAAAATAGAAGAAAGAGATAAGGAAATCCTGTTTACAGAGTGGGAACAGTAGTTAATGAAAGCCGAGAGAGCTATATCAAGAGCTAGAAGCATGATGGGTAATATAACACAGTTTATCAATGACAGCTTGTATGCAATTAATCTCATTTCAGATTGTGTTCTGGGCAGTTTACTTAAAGTCAAAGAAACTGATCGCAGATGGAAAGAAGAAATAATGAATAAAAATCAACAGATCAATAAGCTTCAAACAATATCTTGGGATAATATGTGGACCTATCTGATTAAGCCACTCAATCAACAATTAGCTATTAAATGCCTATCAAATGTTGTTGATTGTTTGATTCCAGAATTCTCCGATGCCACATATGCTGGACAGTTACATTCCAAGATGAGTCATCCGGCAGAGGTCCAGGAAATGTTGAAAATTTTGCCACCTGACTACATTAAGCGAGAAGGAAAAGCAATGAATCAATTCCATTTTAAGATAGTGTTTCTATTTTCAAATTGATAGATTGTAGCAGTAATAGTAGGATTTTGTTTTCATGTAATTTCATATTTAAACCCCTCTCATGCATTGGAGAAGGGGTCTTGAGTTGTAATATTTTTGACTTGGAGATTACATTTCTGTACTCCACTACCTCTTATATTTTATAAAGGATCACATCTAGTGATTTTATGCGGAATTATCTTTAAAGAGTTGCATTTCTGTACCTTGGATTTGATTTTGCATTGGAATTACTGGATCAGGGTATCAGATTTCGTTTGAAACTTTCAAGATGGATAAGGTATTTTTATTTATTCACTGTTAATTTCTTGTGTTATATGATATTCTCTTTTAAATTTGCTATCATTTATGTATATTTCGTTTTCACAATATTTCTTTATATATCATTTTTTATTATATTATAAATATTAACCTTTCAAAAATATATGTAAACTAATATACAATGATGAATACAATATGCTAATATAACTCTATTTAAATTCTTAAACAGAGTTATCTTTATTTGTTGCTGCACATTTCAATTAAACTTTAATACATTTTTATGGTTATTGTTCAATTCGAATAATTTTAAGTTGTATTCACATATGATACCCGAGTTAGTGTTAGAATTTCTTTATCAGTATTTAGATTAAATTAAATAGTTTTATTTCATTCATTTAGTCACATTTTCACTCATCCAAATCAATCCATCACCAACCCATTAGTTATAAGGAAATTGTTCCTTTCAATCCAGTCAGAGCCACCATACCAAACGGATAAGGAGTTGTCCTAAGGTCCCGACCGGGTGGTTTTCCCCAATGTTTGAAGCAAAGATTTTCCAGGCTTCAACATTTTTGGCGCTAGAAGGAGGGCATGAGCTATGAATGGCAAGTAAATCTTTACCCACAAGCCATTCTGAGAGAAAAACACCCTCATTAACTTCTTCAATTTCTTCTGAATTACAAAATCCTATAGAAGGAATTGAGAAGAATATTCAGACACCCACTACCAAAATCTCAAAACAATCAGACAATCAAAATCCTGAGTCTCCTAAAGTACAAGATTTAATTCATAAATTGAAAGGATTCTCATTATCTCTAGAAGAGTCTGAAATATCTGAAGGTAGTGTAAGCTCAAAATTTGTTCCTTCAAAACCTCTTACTAGGCCACAAAGTGAAAAACTTGGTATTTCTCCGAAAGAATTCCCTTTACCTAGTAGAGTCAAGACAAGAAGAACTCAATCGGAATCAGAAAGTGATATAAGTTCTTCATCTCATATTCAATCACCTGTTTCCGAAACCCCAACTCAACAAACTGCAGTTGTTTCCACATCATCTGCTCAATCATCAGCAATCTCAACATCATCTATTCCGACAAATTCTGTTCCGACACCACCAGTCTCTACTACTTCTTCAACAGTTGTTACAATAATGGCACAGAGACCATGGGCTAGTCCAGGGGCTGTCAACATGCCTGCACCTTTACATGATTTACCTGACAATCCTGGAAAATGGCTTCCAAAGTTCAGTCTAGAGCTTAACATTCAAGCTGAAGAACACATCAATAACTTTATGCTAGCTGTAAATTTGAATGGAGTCGTAGAAGAAGATGTTGTAGTCAGACTATTCCCTTATACTCTTCAAGGGGTAGCAGGATCCTGGTACTTTTCATTACCTTCAGGATCCATAACAATTTGGGATATTTTTTCAGATCATTTTTTAACCAAATTTGGAGATGACAGATCGATAGCTACTTTAATCAACGATCTCTCAAATTTGAAGACAGAACCCAAGGAGCCCATTAAAGATTTCAACGCTAGATTCAACAAAATTTTGAACAAAATCCATACAGATTCAAAGCCTATTGAACAAGTCAAAAGTGAATGGTACATAACTACTTTACCCTAAAACATAGAAATTTTTGTAGATAGAGCTGCAAAACCTACTTTAGCTGAGAATATGAAAGAGGCTATTGCAGTAGAAAAACGAATTATTTCTCTAGAAAAGAAAAATGCTATTGAAGAAAGGAAATCCAAGAAGGTCATCTTTAAAGATGATTCGAGGAAAAAGACGACCAAAGACCCATACGACATGGAAGGTTTACAGAAAGTTCTTAAAACCATGTCAAATGAAATGGTTGAAATAAAAAAAACAAGTAGCTGAAACTTCTACCAAAAAACCGTTCCGAAATTTTAAAAGAAATCAAGTTGAAACTAAACCTCCCAATTCAATCTCTAATGCAGAATCAGAAGAGGAAGAAGAAGAAGATACACCTCCAATATCAGATGAAGAAGAAACGAATGAAGAAATAGTTGAATTACATGGAATGTGGGATTTTATTCTCCCTAATTCTGATAGTGAGGTAGATCAAGAAGCCATGCCTGTAAGTACTAGGAGTAAATCTACATCGGATCCTGTACAAACAGTTCCTAAAAATAAAACTACAACTCCAAGTAACAAAGACAAATCCCCTGCAAAGAAAAATTCTCCATTACCTACTCAAAATCAACCATCTTCTAATCCTCCTACATCGACAACAAAGACTTTAGTGGTATCAGATCCTATGGATTATAGCATTGTTGAATTCATGAAAAAGATTAAATCCAACATTACCTTACATGAACTCTGCAAACTAAAACACCAGCAGAAGTTGCTATTAAAAGAGTTAAATGCTACACCAATTGCTCCTTTACCAAGTGGTGTAGTTGCAAAAGCAGCTAAAGGCACTGGAAAACCACCCGATAAAGTAGACGCCACTGATAATGTACTCATTGGAGAAAGATAAAATTCTCAGACTCCTCCTTTTCTTTTGACTTATGAAATGTACAATAAGAATCTGCATAATTGTTTAATCGATTCTGGAGCATCCTCTAATATAATGCCTACTTCTGTTTGTGCCAAATTGAATATTGAACCACAAAAATCGGCAGTTCATATTGTTCAATTGGATCGCTCCAAAGTTAAAGTTGTAGGGGAAATCAATTCAGTTACTATCCGACTAGCTTCTAATCCTAGGATTGTCCACAGAATTGATATTTTGGTTGCAGATATTCCTGAATTCTATGGATTAGTCTTAAGCAGAGACTGGTCTGCAAAACTTAATGGTTATATCGCAACTGATTATTCACATATGTGGCTTCCTTACAAAGGGAAACCAAATCAAATCAAAGTTGAATGAGAAAAACATATGATGCACACCGTTACTGAATTTGAACAATCAAATGAACCTGTGGCTTTCAACAACAATATTCTTGGAGGTTATTCTGCTGAATCATTCCTTGGGAACTTCAAAGCACCACAATCACCCTTTTCAGTAAATACTTTTGTTTCTCAAATAGAAATTTTTTCACAGTCTGATTCTTCTAGAATTGTAAATATTTCTGATACAATTGTAGATAAACCTATAGATAAATATTTATTTTGGTCATTATATTTTGATGGATCAAAATCTAGTGATGGAGCTGGAGTGGGATGCATCTTAATTGATCCAGATGGAGAGAAAACCATGCTATCATGTAGGTTAGAATTTGAGTGTACAAATAATACTGCAGAATATGAAGCCTTGATTCAAGGGCTTTATAAAGCTATAGGGTTAGATGTTAAATACTTGAAAGTCTATGGTGATTCCGAAATTGTCATAAAACAAGTTAGAAATACCATCCATTGCCTTTCAGGACACCTTAAACACTATCAAACCCTAGTGCAAGATCTTACCACTCATTTTTTAGCATTCAATATTTCTCCTATTCCTAGGAATCAAAATACATCAGCTGATTTATTAGCTAATGTTGCATCAAAGCTCCTTCCTGCTGAAAATTGCAGTCCTGATAGATTTTCAGTAGAATTGATTTTTCGCCCATCTGTTCCAGATAATATCACAAATTGGAGAGTATTTTACTATGATCAAGATATTTTAAATTTCATGACTTCAGAGAAGTCATATGATGAACAAATTGCCTCAAAAGGTAATGAAAATCCCATTCCGAAATCTGTTGTTAAATTGGAGGACTTATATGATATAAAAGACAGATTCAAGAAAGTTACCAATGCTAAACTTCAAAGTTCCACTTTGAAGTTTGAATTAGTAAATCTTGGTTCTGACTCTAATCCTCAAAATTTTAATTTAGGACTCAATTTAACTCTAGAGGAAAGGAATGCTTTCATTAAACTTCTGAACAAATATAAAAATGTTTTTTCTTGGAATTATGATGATTTAAAAACGTATGATACTTCTGTTATTCAACACACAATTCCAATGCTTCCTGATATTAAACCTGTTCAACAGAAGTTAAGAAAGATTCATCCAAATCTCGAAAGAAAGATCAAATCAAAACTTAATAAACTTTTAAAAGCCAAAATCATTTTTCCTGTAAGGCATTTCAATTGGGTTTCCAATATGGTACCTGTAAGGAAGAAAAATGGTGATATAAGAATCTGTATTGATTTTAGAAATTTAAACAAGGCATGTTTAAAAGACAATTTCCCATTGCCAACCATGGAACAGATACTTCAAAAGGTAGCTGGTTCTGAACTCATGTCCTTTCTTGATGGATTTTCAGGCTATAATCAAGTTTTAGTTCATCGAGATGACAGATTAAAAACAACTTTCAGAACCAAATGGGGAACCTATGCTTATCAGAAAATGCATTTTGGTCTAATAAATGTAGGAGCAACTTTCCAAAGAGCCATGGACATAGCATTTAAAGGTTTGATCAATAGATCAGTTGTTATTTATCTTGATGACATAACGGTATTTTCAAAAAAGAGAGCCAATCATCTACATGATTTAAAGCAAATATTTGAAAGATGTAGAAGGTTTGGTATTTCCTTAAATCCAAAGAAATCTTTCTTTGCTTTGGATGAAGGAAAAATCTTAGGATTTGTTGTGTCAAAAGATGGTATATATATTGATCCAGATAGAGTGAAAGAAATTTCTGATATTTCTTTACCTTATAACAAAAAATCCATGCAATCATTTCTTGGGCAAATCAATTTTGTAAAAAGATTCATTCCTGATTTTTCTCAAATTTTTTTACCTATGCAAAATATGATCAAGAAAAATTCAGTATTCAAATGGGGGCATAAAGAGAAAGAAGCCTTTGAGGCAATCAAACAAGCAATCATTAATGTGCCAGCATTGAATACCCCTGATTTTTCTAAAGATTTTACTTTGTATACTTTGGCCACCGAAACATCCTATGCTGTTGTTTTAACACAGCTCAATGATCAGAAAATTGAGGCACCCATTTCTTTATTTAGCTCAAATCTGCAAGGAGCTGAGCTTAATTATTCCGATGTTGAAAAACAAGCCTTTGCCATGTTTAAATCAATCAAAAATTTCAGACCTTTTCTCTTGAAAACGCATACAAAAATCATTGTTCCATTCTCTGCAGTGAGACAATTATTAGTTCAAAAAGAAGTAGGAGAAAAGAGAGTTAACTGGGTAACAACTTTGCAAGAATATGATATTGATATTAAACCAGCTAAGATTGTTAGAGGACAAGGTTTTTGCAGATTATTGGCAGGAGCTCATAACATACCAGAAAATCAAGATCCAAACAATGATATTCAAGTTAGTCAGATAAGTATTACAAATTCTGAATCTCAGTATGCTGATCTCATCTATTACCTGAAAAATGGGTATGCTCCTTCTAATCTCAGCTATAAGAACAAACATGCTTTAAGATTGAAGGCTATTAAATATGAGATCATTGATAATGTGTTAATCAGAAATAATTATCATTCAATCCTATTAAGATGTCTTGAAAAGACTAAAGCTAAAAAGGTGTTGCAGGAATTGCATGATGGACCAGCAGGAGGTCATTTTGTAGGTGATACCACAGCTCACAAAATAATTCATGCTGGTTATTACTGGCCTACCCTTTTTAAAGATACGCATGATTATGTGAGGAAGTGCAAAATTTGTCAAACTGCTAGTGGAAGACAAAAGAAACCAACTTTTCCTTTGCAACCAGTAAATATTGAGCAACCATTTGAGCGATGGGGGCTTGACATTATTGGTGAGATAGTACCTCATTCTTCCAAACAGCACAAATACATCCTTACAGCAACAGATTACTTTACAAAATGGGTAGAAGCAATCCCTTTGAAGGTAGCCAATTCTGATACAATTATTGATTTCATAGATCAATTCATCATAACCAGGTTTGGTGTACCTAACGCTCTTGTCTTTGATAATGCATCTTATTTTTCCGGAAACAGTATAATGGAATTTGCAGTCAAAAGCGGTTTTAAATTGAAATATTCTGCAAATTATTATCCACAAGGTAATGGTTTCGCTGAATCCACTAAAAAAAATCTTATCAAAATTATTAAAAGGACCATTGATAAAAATCAAAATAATTGGCACAAGTCTTTAATTTTTGCACTATGTGCTGATCGTATTACTCAAAAAGCTTCAATAGGAACTTCACCTTTCAATTTGGTTTATGGAAAAGAAGTTGTGATACCATCAAATCTAACTCTCCCATCATTAGCCCTAGTGCAATTTATTGAAGAAAATCCTTCTTCATCCATTCAATTGAGATATGATCAAATCCTTAAATTAGAAGAAGATAGAGATAAAGAAAAAATTATTCATGAAAAACATCAACAGCTTGTAAAAGCTTCTTTTGATGCAAGTTCTACCGGCTCAAAGATTTTGTCAATTGGTGATCTTGTTCTGAAATGGGATAAAGCACATCAAGAAAAAGGTAAGCATACCAAGTTTCAGAAAATGTGGCTTGGACCATTTCAGATTGCTGAAAAGATAGGCTCAAATACATTCATACTCCAAGATTTAACAGGAAAGAGAGAATCTCTTCCTGTAAATGGGCTTGTCTTGAAGAAATTCTTTTCATAAGGAGGTAACCCCTTCTTACTTGTACATATTCCTTTCTGCAAAGTTTTTTTTTAATTGTTTTGCAAATAAAGGTTGTTAATAAGTCTCTAATTGACTGTTTAATAATAAGAAAATTTCTTAGGAAGAATATTTTAAATATTTATTTTGTGTAAATAAGAATTTTTAAAGAGATGATCGTAGTTTTTGGATAGTTTAAAATAAGATGTTAAACTTTGAAAAATTATTCCAATCATTTGCATGATCTTTTGAAAACTTGAGGAAAATGTAAATCATTATAAGTTTATTGAGTAGAGAGAGGTTATCTATAAAAGTAAAGATTTTTTCAAATTCTTGGTACTCAAAAAACTCTGAAAATTGTCATCCATTGATTCTTAAGGATAAAACTATTTCACCCCATCCATTTAAGTTGTGATTTTTTAGAATGTAATTCTAAGAAATTATATGAAAATTTTAAGAGATAAGAGGTCTCATCACGAGCCTGCTTACCATGTTCATAAGAAGTAATAAAACTGACATTACCAATACGTCATATCAAAACAGGGTAACGGCTTATAAATATAAGACAAGGGGTCTCATCATGAGCCAGCTTGTTCAGTTTAATTACAACTAGTGAATGCCATTGTTATTAACTAGCTACCAAAATAGAACAATGGCTCTTAAAAATAAAAAATAATTAAAAGACAAAAACTTGAGATAAAATTTCTTATGAATTTATCTTTTAAAAAGTCATGATATTAGTTGGATGGGACAATGAATGGTTAATGGTTAAAAGGTAACCCTGTCGAGACTATGAATGTTTGCAGGTAGCAGAGGCAATACCTATGACAATAGAGTATATTATAAACCAAACTTGGAGAAATCCACTTACTTCATTATTAACACCAATCAAAGCTTGAGATAACCCAAAAATGTTTTTATTCTCAAGAAATTAGAAAGAAATTGTAAGTAATTTTTATTCTTTTTCATAGTTAAATTTTATTTTTGATTATCCTAAGATAGTTTTCATTATCTTTAAAAATATTTACTTACTAGAAATATAGTATTCATTTTATTTTTTTAGAGATAACTGTTTCTTTCAGTGAATCGCCAATTTTTGTACTGTACAACAACCCTCCCTTTTTTCCAGAATTTTAGAATAAAATTCATTTAGAAAATAGGGTCCATTTTTTTTTCTTTTAATATAGAAATAAAGATTCATTGTTTTGAATGACTCATTGCATATCTTTGTTACCAAGTATGTACAAATAAACACAACATTCAAAAAAATTCCGATTCGATCAAAAATAAAAGACTTTATTATAGAAAATAAATCAATTACAAAAGTCTCATGAATAGTAATCGGAAATCGGAAATCAGGAAAATCTTTGAGAGAAGTTTTACATACATGATCAAAATCTCTGATGCGATTAGTCCAATCGCAAAGGATTTAAGTTATTTCATTTACATATTTTCGATGCGATGCAATCAATCGCAATCGACTAATCGAAACACTTTTAATAAACTCTTTGTGGTCAATTGAAAATTCCCCGATGCGATGAGCTTTATTATAAGATACATTTCAAAAGGAAATAAACATTTGTTTCACTTAAATGAGAAGAATCCTTATATGATGGACCCCACCATATCGCAATCGGAAATCGGAGAAAGCCATTGATAATTATTTTCGATTGAAACTCCCCGATGCAATATACCACCATCTAATCAAAAATCGGAGAAGTTTTGTAAACATAATCGGAAATCGGAGAAATCTTTATTGTGATATTTATACACCATTTTAATACTTTCGATGTGATTGATATTCATATACTATATACTTGTCACATCGGAAGAGTTCATAATAGGTAATTTAATATTATTTTCACAAGCGCTAAAACTCCAATAGTACGATCAACACTGAATAGCAAATCAAACAATATTGGTTTACGATTCTATTTTGAATACGTGGGTGTGACCCAAACAAAATATTTAAGTGTTACATGGATTCAATAAATAATGAATCATGAACCCATAATTATTATAATCGTTCTTTTCAATTGCTTGTTTATCACGACTGAGAGCTTATTGCCTTGCAGAATCAAAGAACACCAAATCCTTTCATTCGCAGACAGAGGGAAACAATATCAGACATAGAAATGTTGAAGAGAACGAGGAGAACCAAGACTTCTGTTGCCGCTAACTTTGTTGAGATTCCTACAGTCTCAAAGGAAAAGCCAGCAAAGCTGAAACTAGTTACGGATACATCATGTCAAGGGCTCGGCAGAATGACATGGGAAGGAGTTTATAATCTATTGGAGAGTGAAAACCCTAAAGTCACAATAGCTAAGATATCAGTTCTTGATGAAGATAACTCAGATTCTGACTCTGAAGTTACTGATAGAACACTTGCAAATTCATTCCTACATCGAATTGCAGCCAGAGCAAACATCATGCCTTATTATGATGTGATTTGATGGGTCATAGATAATGTGGAAATAAAGAACAGAATTTTTATTTTGGCTTCTGGAGCATCTTTTGGATCATTCAAAGCAGAAGACCTTAAAGCAATGTACCATCTCCCTGATCCGCAGAAGGTTTATAACAAAGAATTTTTCAAGGAGTTTGCTGACAGCAATAAAGTTCAATTTGAACCTATCAAGGAATGGAGGAAAAATCATGAAAAGCACAAAAATGAATCATCCGGTATGTATTCAGGAGATTCTCTCTCACCCCCATACTTCTATGTCGCTGCTATGATGTGTATATTATTTGGCAATAACAATTCTGCTAGGTTTTCTATACAAATGGTTCCTTTAATCCTAGCTGCTGTCAATTCCGAAATTATGGACTGGGTGGTTATTCTTTCTAATAGGATAGCTAATAGGATACTCGAATACAGACAAGATAAAACCGCTGGAAATACCACTCCCTTTTTCTTTTGTGCTTATATTCTAGACGCCCTTTGTTTCAATTATGAGTTTCCCTTGTTAGGATGGAAATGGACTGCCAAAGATCCCACTCTGATTCATATATATCGTAAACTCCTTTGGAAAGTTCATTTCAAATATCATGTTTATAGGATATGTCATGGTTTCCTTATCCCAGTCTTTCAAACCATTTTCAATCGCTTCCCTCCTAGATTCTCCGACAAAGCTAAAGCTAACTTATCCTCAATAGGAGATTGGTTTGGAGAAGAAAAATTCACATACGTCAGGATTTTCGGGAGTATTGTGGAACCCCACGTTCTCCCTCTTATTGTCCCAAATAAACTTCTAGCCTAGGAAATATCCTATCAATTGACAGTTGAAGGAATGTCCAGATCTCTGAGCAATAGTAAGAAAAAAATGTGGCCTTCGTTTCCATTCAATTGTGGACATTTTACTTTGAATGACTTCAAGCATGCAAAAAAGGAAGTCGCCAAAATAAAGGGTTTTAAATTGGCAACAATCCCGGGGAGACATTATGATTCGCAAAAGATAGCTTTTAATGTTACTTCTTCAGTTTCGATTGCTCGATTCGAGCATGAACCGGATGAATTTGATGATTTGTTTGTTTCATTAAATGACTTTTCTCAAGTCTATAATTTGGCCAAGTCCAAATTTCATAAAGAAGAAATGAATAAATTTATGTTATTCAGAAAGCAAAGATTGTTGAAAGTTCCTCTAGATCAACTAAGAGTTCCTATGCAAGACGCAAAGATAGAAGATAAATTTGGAAAAATAACAAAAGAAACATCTTTCAGTAAGGCCATTACACAGTCATCTACTGGCCAGGCCATTATACAGACACAAAAAGAAGCAACAGGAAATGATCCGATTGTACATATTCAGAAAGAAATCACTGATGGCAAACCCGATGAAAATATTGATCAGCAATCCACAGCTCAAACAGAGAAAGAATGCACAAGTACTGATACTAATGTGCATATTCAAAAGGAAGGTTCAAACAGCAAAACTAATGAACAAGAATGGAATATGGAGAAATCAGATACACAACTTGAAGGAAACACAACTACTGAGAAAGTAGTAGACCCTGTTGATCCTAATGTTTCCTCCCAATTGTTGAAACAATACAATCAATTTTCTCATCAATTAGGACTGGAAGCTAATCCCAAAGAGAAAAATCCAGAAGATTAGGATGTTGAAATTATTCCTGAACATCCTACAGGACAAATTGTGTTGAAAATTGAGGAAATCCCTCCTCTGGATGTATTCTACAGCCCTAAACATAAGGCTGTTGTTAAAAAACAGAGAAAAAGAAGGAAAATGGATCAAGACACAATTTTTGCTTCATAGGAGGAATTCATGAGTATTGTTTATAAGAATGCTGAAGTGAATCCATCTGAGGATCTCACTAAGTTATACCAATATCCAGGAGCATACAGTGCTGCGACAATAGATAAAGCTGCAGAGGTTTCTCAGTTGATGACTCAGAAATATCTACATCTAGCTTTACTTGATGAACAAGCTCTAAACAAACAGCAACAGATGAATCAAGAAATTGCAAAGTTACAAAATTTGTTGCAAAATGAGCAAGATACAAAGATTGTACAAGAAAAATAATTTCAAGCAGCTTTAGACAAATTCAAGGATTTTCCCAAATTAAGTGAATTCAAAGCAGAAGCTCTTGAAGCTAATAAACTGTTGTCTCAGCAGTTAAATAATTTTTGTACAAAATTAACCCAAACAGAGCCATTTATTGATATCACATCATCTTTAATATAGGACATATTTACTCTCAGGCAAGAGATTGATGATGCCGATGAAAGGATTTCTGAATTTCTTACTTGGCAAGATACAGAAAAAGGAAGAAAAGCTAATCTTCCTAAAATAGAAGAAAGAAATAAGGAAATCTTGTTTACAGAGTGGGAACAACAGTTAATGAAAGCCGAGAGAGCTATATCAAGAGCTAGAAGCATGATGGGTAATATAACACAGTTTATCAATGACAGCTTGTATGCAATTAATCTCATTTCAGATTGTGTTCCGGGCAGTTTACTTAAAGTCAAAGAAACTGATCGCAGGTGGAAAGAAGAAATAATGAATGAAAATCAACAGATCAATAAGCTTCAAACAATATCTTGGGATAATATGTGGACCTATCTGATTAAGCCACTCAATCAACAATTAGCTATTAAATGCCTATCAAATGCTGTTGATTGTTTGAGTCCAGAATTCTCCGATGCCACATACGCTAGACAGTTACATTCCAAGATGAGTCATCCGGCAGAGGTCCAGGAAATGTTGAAAATTTGCCACCTGACTACATTAAGCGAGAAGGAAAAGCAATGAATCAGTTCCATTTTAAGATAGTGTTTCTATTTTCAAATTGATAGATTGTAGCAGTAATAGTAGGATTATGTTTTCATGTAATTTCATATTTAAACCCCTCTCATGCATTGGAGAAGGGGTCCTGAGTTGTAATATTTTTGACTTGGAGATTACATTTTTGTACTCCACTGCCACTTATATTTTATAAAGGATCACATCTAGTGATTTTATGCGGAATTATCTTTAAAGTGTTGCATTTCTGTACCTTGGATTTGATTTTGCATTGGAATTACTGGATCAGAGTATCAGATTTCGTTTGAAACTTTCAAGATGGATAAGGTATTTTTATCTATTCACTGTTAATTTCTTGTGTTATATGATATTCTCTTTTAAATTTGCTATCATTTATGTATATTTCGTTTTCACAATATTTCTTTATATATCATTTTTTATTATATTAGAAATATTAACCTTTCAAAAATATATGTAAACTGATATACAATGATGAATACAATATGCTAATATAACTCTGTTTAAATTCTTAAACAGATTTATCTTTATTTTTTGCTGCACATTTCAATTAAACTTTAATACATTTTTATTGTTATTGTTCAATTGGAATAATTTTAAGTTGTATTCACATATGATACCCGAGTTAGTGTTAGAATTTCTTTATCAGTATTTAGATTAAATTAGATAGTTTTATTTCATTCATTTAGTCCCATTTTCACTCATCCAAATCAATCCATCACCAACCCATTAGTTATAAGGAAACTGGTCCTTTCAATCCAGTCGGAGCCACCATACCAAACGGATAAGGAGCTGTCCTAAGGTCCCGACCGGGTGGTTTTCCCCAATGTTTGAAGCAGAGATTTTCCAGGCTTCAATAGGGCCTGAGGTGAAGGCTATAAAACTTGAATGATATGTGTAAAGTTTGGCTTTATTTAAGTTTTCAGTCATTGTTTGAGTCAAAGTCAGTCTGAATTGTGTCAGTTTTCAGTATTTTGACCATATTTTCCCAATGGATAAGGCTACTTGGTCTATGATGTTCTTGGCACCTTCAAGGATCTACCATCCCCATTGGAGCCAATGTTAGTGTCAGTTTTGTCATACTGCCATCAGTGATCAAATTTAATCTTTTTCATTTGCATAGTAGGAGTCCCATACCATAAATTTTCATCATTCCATTAGGTCATGGATTCGTTGATCGTAGTGGTTTTTCATTAGTTTTCCCTCATGTGAAACTTGCTGATTCTCCTCTCTATGGTCTTCAGTCATAATTCACTTTCATTCCCAATTCATACTATCAAGTCATAGGGTTGGTCTCATTAGGCCCTAGGGTCTCATCATAGTCAAATTCATGAGTCAAGTGTCAATAAATATCAGGAAGGTCATGAGGAGGTCAAATAAACTCAAAAGGCACAGTATGTGGAAAAATCAAAGAGTTGTTCTATTGAAATTGATGTAATTTTCACTTCAAAACCATTTTTTGAGGTGAAAACATGGTACTTTTCTTTTATTATCATATTTTATGTAATTTTATGTCTTCATATGTAATAAGTTGAACTTCAAAAGCTGTTATCTCCACAAAGCCACCTCCCTGCCTTTTAGAGGTGTTTTCCACAGCATTTTTAGTGTGAAATCGTGTTCTAAGTATGTCCATCAGAAAGATCCCGGAAAGAGCTTTCCTATGGTATATTACACTCCCCAAACTGACTTCTGGATTGGAAAATATGCCTAAGTGAACAAAAGTCCCCAAAGGCCTAACCCTGCCTTTCTTTTTCATTAGGGCCCTTTAAAACCTTTACCTTTTATATAATTTTCATGTCTTTACTGAAAAATTTCCTTGCTCTTTTGTAATTTCCACATCCTACAAATCCTGATGCGATTGATTGCATCGCAAAAGTCCTACTTCTGATCCGATTGCATCGCATCACATAGTCCATTGGCTCCCGATTGACCCTTCCCTGATTACATACCTCTGATTGACCCCCTCTGATCATATCCCGACCGTTTATCTTCTCAACGATCCAATGGCCCACATGTAATCGCATCGCAGCTTTGTCCCTGCTCCTTTCATTTCTTCCAATGTGATTGACTCCCGACGCGCTTCCCCAATTGCATCTCCACCGTTGATCCGCCCTTCCGATCGGATGGCTCATAAGCCATCGCATCATGGCAATCGGAATTTTTCCCATGACACTTCACTCTCGCTAATCCGCTGATTCCGATTGCGATTAGCCCGGGTCCCACCATAAGGCCTTTCCGCCCCACTCTAAATAAAAGTTTTTTCCCTTTGTAAAAGCGATAAAACGATTTTGAAATATTTCTAAGTGTTTCATCGCATTGCATGTTTTCACTCCACCATGTTTAAAACTCCACGCTCCCTTCCTCTGATGCGATTGATCGCATATCACCCATCGCATATTTCATTCCCACAACCCTTTTCTTCCGTTCCACTCCCCTTCCGATTTCCGATTGCAATTATCCCCCAGTCCCACCAAAACCTTTCTGCCTTTTCAATGAAAAAAGGGTTTTTTTTCCTTCGTAAAAGCGCAAACTCATTTTTTATTTGTTTTACAAGGACTTTTCCTCCATCACAAATTCTTCGCCCATAATATTATCATTTTTCCCGCTATGTTCTATCCCCGCACATTAGTTTCCTCCGATGCGATTATTGCATTGCCATATTTCATTTTGCATAGTACTAAACCTGCTTCATCCTCCTTGCCGATGCGATTGATCGCACATCGCCAATCGCAATCGGTGATTTCAATAATGTTTAGACCCGCTGCCTTTCCCAATTGCGATTGCGATTCTCCCTGGGCCCACGACCCTTTTCCTTCGCTCTTTTTCAATAAAAAGGGTATTTTTCTTCGTTAAAGGGGAAAATGTGATTTTTATTAGTTTCAAAAGGCATTTCTCAGCATGAAAGAGATTTTCAACAAATAAAAATAGTCAAGGTCGAGAACTAAATATAAACCAGAGACATCTACAGCAAACGATGAAAAGGGGATCTGTTCTTCAAACTTCCTATTTTCATTCATTCAGTGTAACCGCAAATTCTCCAGATGGTCAAATGTATTGTTTCTCCTTCTTTTCAGGGGTAGATTGTTGGTCTTTTTCTATGTTCAGATTTCGGTTCCTGAGGTGGTGAAACAAATCCTTCTTCTATGGACCTACTCCCCTCAATATCTGTTTATTTAATGTAATTTTTCATCATTGTAAAGGGTGGAATAAAGGGTGAAATAAGTTGGAAATCAAGGAGCACGCTCTGTGCTCCATTTGCAACAGTTTGGCAGGGAATTAATAAATATATGTAGCTCTGATTTGTGGGATCCCTGTGGTATGGATTTTAGTTTTTTTTTTCCTTTGTGTTCATCTGTTAATTGTTATGTTTACCATTCATTCATTCACATCTCTGGTTGAATGCTTTCAAGATAGATAGGTAGAATCCATTGTATAATGCTCTGCCTTGGGAAATTATCCAACACTCTATGTTTTCTTCTGTTTGAAAAGGATCCATCTCCTATGCCCTTTTCATCTCCTCACCAGTCTTAATCGTCTCACCATTATTTGAACTAAATTGTTAAAATCCCTGCCTACCTTGCCCCATGAAATACCTTGTATCTATGATTTAATTCCCGAGTTTCAAACTGCTCAACCCCATATGTTCCATACAACCCTGAAAATTTATAAAAACATTCCCAATTATTATACCTAGCCTAAAATTAGTTTACTCTTATATTTCATTGAATATTTTTCCCGGAGAGAGCCCTCTCCTGACCTTATAGGGCTAGCTACAAGGCTAAGCGTGGTTTGAGGTTACCCTGATTTTCCTTCTTTCAGCCTAAGGTTCAAATTAGGTGAGAAAAAAGAGGATATGTCATCAAGTTGTTTCTTGCATGATGTCTTATTTGTGAAAAGTTTTCTAAGAAATTTTGAAGCCATTGTAGACCATTTTATGTGTTTATTCCAATAATATAAGGAGATGGTGAATCCATTCTTCCATATGCGGAATTTGGAATCGTGGAGGTAAAAGAATGGTCATTTCTTTTCTTATTTTTTACTGATGTTGGAAGCTATTTGTTGTAGTTCACTCATTGTGCAAAGGAGGAACAATATTCTCATGGAACCGAGGAATCAATTTGGTACAACAAAAGTGTTATATCAAAAGGAAACCAACAAGTTTTGGATTGGGTCAACAGCAGAAGGAGAACAATGGTTGAAGAGCGATGCCATTTGCAAGGCAAGGCAAGGCATGCCAGTGACCAAGTGGTTGTCATAGAAATTTCTCCAAGTAGAATCAAGACGGTAGAACTTGGGAAATAGAAGAGTGTTCAAAACTCATGAGATAACCAACTTTTCGGGTCCAAAATCATGTCAATGGGAAGGAGTGACCAGAATCAGGATTAGGGGCAAAAATTAGCTCAAAACTAAAATTGCTCATATTTGCACCAAACCATATTCAAAGAAACCATCCCGTCGCAAGGAATCCAATGTAGCTTGTTTCGTTGAAAACTGAGCTCGGATGAGGAAGTTATAGTCTGTTGATTGATGTTCAGAACAAGAATTTTTTTTTAAAATATTGCAAAACAGGTACAACTGATTATATGGAAGTCCAGTCAGCATGAATAGAATCTTCTTCATTTTTTAGTCTAATGGGACTGTGACAAGTGTCACTATTAGATTCGCCAGTTTGGTTTGTGAAGGTAAAAATTGCTTAATGTCCTCCAAGGCTGAATGTGGGTTCATGAAATTTTATGTGCTGGAAATTATTTTTCTAAATATATTAAAATTGGTTAATATATATATTATATACATATAATATATTAATATTTTATACGGTTTTATTTAATCATATATTATATTAAATTATTATATATATTAATATATACTTAATTACAAAACTTTATTATATTAAAAGTCCACATATTAAATTCATATTACAAATGCACAAAATAAAACCTTACGTTAGTGCATATGGTGGGTTAACATGTTGCGTAATTAAGTTATATGGTAATAAACCATAAACATTGTAGGATATATGTATGGGCATTAAGCTAAGGTTTTGATTAGCTTGTATATGTGATGGTGTAATACGGTGCAAAACACCATTATGAGGGGAGGGGTTGGGGCTTGACCCAATGAACTCCCCCTCTCCACAAGAGTGACTTATGATTTCATCATGGCTCCATCCTTTGGAAACATTTTCTAAAACATTATATTTGAACGCGCACTAAGCTTCTATGGCGGGAACAGAGGGACTAGCACACGGGCCAGCCCCTAACCGTGAGACCACGTCACATGACCGTGTCGGGGGCTCCACATTTAAGACCGCGCTTAGCACTAAGATAAATTAATTAAAGCTTAATATGAATCTTATATCCAGTTAATGGCATGATTAACTTGGTAGTAGATTTGGTAGAGCACCATTTTTGGCAGACAACTCCATATTGAGTCAGAGTTAACTCCAGTTTTCCAAATTTGGAGGAGAAATTGGGGGAAATTTGTTTTTGTCATAACTGAGGCAATTTTTGACCAATTTTGTCTCAAGGATAGTCATTATTAGTATATTGGTAGGCTAATAATCCATTGGAATAAGTTTCAAAGGCAATGGAGCTCATCTGTAGGTGGTTTTGGTCTCTTGCAGAATTTTGAAGCTCAAGGCCACTAGGAGGGAAGGCCATGCCCAGAGTTTCTGAAGACCAATTTCAGTGAGTGAATAGTAAATTTTTTATGTATTTTATGATATTAACACAATGGTATAGTTTATAGAGGCATTGAAGCACATATGAAGGCTCTTTTGTCACTTTGAAAATTAAACAAGCTCGTGGCCACTAGGGTTGGAGGTCAAGCCTAGAGGAGATGGTAACCAACTTCAGAGATTGGATAGTCATTTTTTGGGTTTTCATGTCGTCTAAAGCCAATGGAATAATCAAAAAATCCATTGGAGCATCGCAGATTCTTGTAAACATACTTTTGACTCATAATCTCAAGAGGGCCTAGCTAATTAAAGCAGGTCCATGAAGATATAGCCCAGGAGGGGTGAACTCCATCAGAATCCATTGTGTTATGTGATTGCTATGAGTTATTTTGATGCATTTAATTTTTTGTTTATGATTTTTAAAAATATAATTAACTCATAATTACCTCATCAAAGACACATGAAACTTGAAAAAATTTCCCCTTCACAAATGGTTAAATGAGACGATCCTTAAACACATTTTTAATACTAATGAGGGAGATTGCATAGAAATAACAAGTTTTCCCATATTTAGATAATTAGTTGAGGGGAATTAATGGATAATATGGTTGATTCCCTACAAGGAAAATGGTCCATGATCAATAACTTGAATTTCATGACGTGATGTCTAAAGGAGGAGACCTACATGCAGTTGATAATACCATGATCTCCACCAAAGATAGATGCTATTGGTAACAACTCCCTTGTTAAGAGGGAGCTTGGGTATATTAATTTTATAGGAATGAGTATATCCTCCCTAGTTTAGACCTAGATATAGACACATCATTCTTTTCTTAATATTATGAAGAAATAATGGAAGATTAGGTAATCATATGAGATTGATTCTGATAGTATTTGAGGATGAGGTAAGGAATACAATAGGAAAGTGTAGTCAAAGAGGAAATTCCATGAGGATGTGTTAATCCAATATGGGAATGGTTCTAAAATTACATACCTTGTGAACATCCAGATGGGGTATGTGCCTTGAGAGACAATGCTTAAGGTGTTTATAAATCATTGTCTCCCCAACATTGTGCTCTATTCTTGTGGAGAGATAGAGTTGTTATTTAAGGCCTTGCTTTATGACAATGTTGGTTTATATGATGAGATTCACATTTATAAGCTTATGAGATAGCTGATGAGATGGATTACTAATCTGACTCTTCCTATGAGAATTCTTCAGTATGAGAATGTCGAAGTACGTTGTATGGATTATGAATACCTCCCTAGTTAAGAGGGTGTGTTGAAAATTGTAACCACTTTTGGTCTTCATAATATCTAATGTAATCATGATTTTATGTATTTGATGAAAAGAGAAAGAAATTTTATTATTATTATTTTGAAGCATGGGTTTCATGCTCAAGGCCATTTTATTGATAGGTTAATCACCCATTGAGTGCTTATAGGTTCTGTAGTTATGTCAAGAATTCAAGGAGCCATTGTAATTTATAAAAGTCCCCATTGGGTATATTGTATCATTTCAAAAGACTTTTTGTAAGTCAAAATACCCCTTCCAAGACAAGTCGCCCTACATTAAGAGAATTCAGCCTACAAGTAGGACAAGTTGGCCTCATGGAAAACTACTTGACCTCCAAGGAATATTACATATAAGGATACAACAACCTCATTTGAAATACATCCAATAAGTTCGTTGAAGACATGAAAAAGACCTAAAAGGTAAGTCAAAAGGAGGACGAAAAGAGAGATAAAGAAACTGAGTTTGAAAGGTATTGTTTAAGGGATAAATTCCCAGACATTCGGAAATGATTAGGGAAATATTTATTGTAGCAAGATAAAAAATTAAATTCATTAAAGAAGGTTGAAAACAAGTGATAAAGGGATAATATTGCAAGCCGAGTTATTGAAGAAGAAACAACTCACTAAGTGAAGAAGGAAGAAGGACTATTTCACCACATTATCACTCACACATGTATCATATGGTTTATGCAGTAAGGTTGAGTTACAATCAAGAAGTTTCAAGTATGAAATATTGGTCAAAGGATAACTTGCATTAGTTATGAGTCAAGTTTTACTTAAGCTGAAGGAAGTTCATCACAGAGCAGTTTGACTTGGTCTTGGAGGGGTCTTTGTCAAAAGTCATAGGTCTTTGAATTCATCATCATAACATTCTAAAATAAGAGTATAATTATTTTGGGTTTTCCTCTCAAGAGTAGAGGATTTGGCCCTGGTAAGAAACCTACATTTTTTTTCCTCTTGTCTCATTGTTCTTCATTTTTTGGTGTTTTTTTGGTGATTAAATAACACTATAAGAATCAGCTAAATAAGAGATAAATACAAGTGCATCAAATCAAGTAAAATAAAATCACAAGTACTTAACAAAGTAAGATAAATCACCTAATCTAGTTGTCCCTTGATTTCTCAACATGAGAGATAGAGGTAGAACATACTATAACAAAAAATAAAGATAGATCATTATTTATTCCCAAATCAGTAGAAAAAAACACTAAGAATATGTTTCACCAATGCACAAATATATACAACAAAATAATTACCTTAATCAACATATGCCAATCATGTGTTTTTATCTCACCTAATTAAACTTTGTTTGTTAGGATACTATTTATGTTTGAAAAACAGTTGGAAATTTAATTTTTTCAATAACCTCTTTAACATCCTTGCTTTACTGCTCTATCAATAACCATTGAAGGGTGCTTATATTTTGGTTGTCTCCATCACTATTTGAATGAATCACACTTTTCATTGCATTATTGGCCTCCTTATTGTCATTATAAATCTTGGAAAAAAATTCTTTATCTCTCCTTCCATCTAAGATTTCTCATAACGTATTTGTTACATTCTTGTCAATGCTCATTGTATCAAACTAATTAAAAATTTTGAGTTGCTCACGGTAGGGGAGTCTATTGAATTTCTTGCGATAAATTTTTATTCCTAATCAAAGTGCCATATTATTAATTCCTTGATGACCTACAAGGTGAATCATAGTTAAACATATTATAACAATAATATAACTTGTCAATTAGTACAGTGACGAAAATGCCGGAAAATTATAAAATAATCCAAAAATATCATGTATATTGATACATAGAAAATTCTCCTCGATTTTTCCTCAAGATTTGTTCTATTTTCTTTATCAATATGGACAAATGCCTCACAACCAAAAGGATTTAAAAAAGACCAGTTTACCTTTTTACATTTCCATGCCTCCTCTGGAATACCACCATCCAAGGAACTTGAAGGCCCTATGTTTATTAGATAAACAACATTATCTACAACATCTACCCAAAATTGTAAAGGAAATCTTGCATGCAATTTCATACACCTTACACACTCCATGATTTTCATGTTCATCCTTTTTGACACACCATTTCCCAGTGGTGTTGTTATAGGTCAATTTGGGAATCATCCCCCATGACCTAGTAAAATTGGACATCATCCCCAGGACCAATGAAATATGGTATATCATCCCCTTATATTTCAGTTTCTATATGCCCTAAGAGAAGAACAATTCATTCATGGCTTCTATTGTGATATTTCCAAGGTTTGAAGAATATTTTATATAGCTTATTGACTCACCAATGCAGCCTCTAAAGGGACTAACTGTGTTGCAGTGCCAAAACCTCCATTCAAGGGTGCACTGCAACGCACTTCCTAACATTCAAGAGTGTGTTGGTCACCTGGGAGTGGAATTCTCATTGTTCCATGAATCTCCACATGGCCAGTGCCTTCTATAAGATTCCATATGTGTCAAACTTTGAATCCAAGTGTCCATCTAACACCTTTGAACTTGGGAACATGTCTTACATATTATCAGAAAGTAATTCATTGAGAAACTACCATGAGTTTCCCTATAAATTGAGCACTCATTCTAGTGCTAGAAAAGGAAGAAATTTGGAAAGTTATGATGTTCGATTCTCATTTGAGAGAGTGAAAGTATTAATATACTGCTGGTATGATGTTGGATTTGATGAGGCTAGAATAAAGCTGGAGTTGGTTGGAAACAAATCGATCATTGGTTGTAACCTCCCCCTTCTACTCTTTAATAAACATTGTTGTTCATTTTCCCATGTATATGTCTCTATTTCTTGTGCAATGGATTCTTGAATGATATATGTATTTCATATATAATCGATTTGATTGAGTAAGATAAGTAGATATCTATATATTTAATGTTGTTTTTTGTTCTCTATTTGTGTTTGTAGGAATCGATCTGGCGATTTGAGTTGGATTGAGAATGACGGCAAGAATGACAAAAGGAGAAGGAGAACTGGTTGAATCACAAGTAGGCTCTTTCACCATTATGTATATCTTCTTGTTTTAGAGAAAGTGATAGTAATTCTTTCCTTTGTTTCTCTAAGTGACTAGCACCACATTTAGGGAATTTGGTTTATCCATAGATCATAATTCTGCATAACAAATTGGCGACTCCATTGGGTAATATCCTATCATTCCTGGTGTTTTTTCCTTTGCTTATCCTCATCAGTAGCATCTAATTTCAGTTATTAGACATTTGAATGAAAGAATTGCATTAGAAGTGTGTTCTGCTGCTTGGTTTTTCAATCCCTACTGCGCCCAACGCAGTGTTGGTCAAGACACAGTGCACTGCAGTGCACTATCTCCCACTCAAGGGTGCTTTGCAATGCACTGTCTCCCCTTAGAGACTATGTTGGCCCCTCAACCAACCAAATTCAATCTAAAATTTTCACTACTATCATTCTCGGCCACTTGTTTGTTGTATTCTTAGATGTCTGATACCTCTTAGAGACCAATAAACTTTCCTGATCCTTCCTCCTTTGAAAAGTAAATTTGTTCAATGTCTCTTTAGTGTTTTTATTTATCATTGGAAAATCAAATTCAAATTATTTTATTTTTGCATTATATCAACTTGTTTTTGAAAAGGAAATTGTTGTTTCATTCCTCCTTTCCTATATGAAAAATTGTAGTTCCATTCTACATTTTTCCCAAAAGATAAATGTTGGGAAAAATACTAAGAGGGGGGGAGGGGGGGGTGAATCATTATTTACTGCATATTCAAAACTTTTACTTTTTCTTGCTTCTAAAACCCATACGCTACTTTCCTGAAATAGACTCGTGTATATACGCGGATACCCTTTATGAAACTCGCGTATACACAGATATCTAATTATGTCATTAGTTCTTCACTTAAATCATTCCATCATTCATTCATCAGATTTCTTTGTAACGAGTAAACATATCGTGAAAAAAACGAGTAAACCATCACACATGAACACGAGGATTTTTAGGTGACCCCCAAGTAGGAGAAAACCACCATTGCCATTTACTTTCTGACCTTCAATATTTTATTATAAGAGAAAACATCTTACAACATATGTTGGTCTGGAACTCCTACCCGGCAGGCACCCTCGCTCGTTTTCAGCCTCTCTGGAAAGGGGGCTCCAACCCCACGACTTGTTTTACACCCCCTCACGGAAGGCTGCGACCCTCGTCCCTCGTTTACCGACCTCACCGGAATGCCTTCACCCCCATTGCAGGCTACAAAGCTCGGCACCTCATGGTTACGTTTCATCAATTTTCACCCTGGATCCAAAGCTTCCTCTAGGACACCACTTGCAGGCCACGTTTCATCATATTTTCAGACTGGACCCTTCCATACTTTTAAGCACATTCAACCATGAAACAAATACATGCAACTTGCTGAAAGATATCGAGTAAACCGGTGAGAGCAGATCGAGACAATTCTTACCACAGAGACTTCAGCAAACCCTAGTTTTCATACGCTTTTTTTTCTACGATGTCGCGTATATACGCGCAAAAGAATCCCACATAAGCGGCGTATGCTTGATCCTGAAGTACGAGCTGAATTTTTGTGCACATCGCGCTTTATCCTTCGTGACCGCGTATATACGCTTCTTCTTCAGCGAACTAGCGTATGGTTCTTCAAAAGGAGTAAATGTCATTACAATTCTTCTGCTGAGATACATCACTTGATTTTATATACCTGCAGACAGGATGTTACTTTGGACAGTGACCTCAACACGAATCTAATCCTTTCATAAACAAATCTAGCAAATACAAATACGATTTAGATCTAGATCCCCTTCTTCATCACTCCTTCATCGGTGCATCCTTACATTCAGATCTTTCATTCCATTGTAACCCTTTCCATTCAGATATACCCCAGAGAGAAGTATTCATTCAAGCTCAGACATCTTGCGCCCACACTCATGATTTGCAAAATGAATTTCTTCTCTTTATATAGGTTTACCCTTTTTCAATACCATGAGCCAAAACCACATTACTTCCGATGGTATTCCTGGATGGGGTTATTTAGACGAATCATTACCCAATACAATGGGTCAATACCATGGTGGTTACCCCTGGTTTTGCACTTTAAGAGCGCTTTTTCCCATACGCGACTTGGCACGTTTATTCCCGCGTGCATACGCGACTTCCCCTAGGCAAATCCGCGTATGCCTAGAGACATACTCTTTTAATCAATATTTAGCACATGCTGAATTCCTTTCTTCATTGCCGTCTGTACACACTGTAGATACATCAGATTTACTTCATCAAGAACATATTCTATCAAGCACAACTTCATCAAGTAAGTTGCCATCATCTTTATCAAGAG